>BMAO01032922.1:0-87700 GCA_019973975.1 Trichonephila clavata
GTTTATGATTAATCCCTTTTAACTGCGGAGAAAAGTTACACGATTCGCCCCTCCAATACCACCGTTTTGCCCGTATGCACGCGTGTGTGGTTAATTGAGGGGGGGGGGATAAATAAGGAAATTTTCTGCAATAAGTAACAAACACACTCTAACAAGGTTATTTTATTGCATTCCAAAGCCTTCGAAATAATTTTATGGATAGCATTGAACAGAAAAGATCGTATTCCGTAAAGACGTATATATACGTCCGGGTAATTTACGCACAGGCTGAGCGAGACGTTTATATACTCCAGAGGCACTTAAGAAGTTTAATTCGTATTGTAGTTTAGCGTCAAAGTATCGTGTTATCGAATTCAATACATTGTTATTGTGTGGAGGGGGGCGATGGAAATTATGATTGAATATTGGATGGGAAGCATTCAAAGTTTGAGAAGCACTGCGAAAATCTATTTCCACATATAAGCGTGTTAAGATATCTGAACCAAATCCTTTGATAACGGCTTTATACCCTGTTTCAGCTCCGCTAAATCAGCAGAAAGGGAGAGACGAATGGGAGAGAGACCTCTTAGGAAGAAATTACAAAATATAGTTAGAGAACTTCTGAGTACCCATTGAGTAGTGGTATGCTGTAGTCCAAGGTTAATAAAATCCACGAAGGAAGGAGATGTTTATTGAGGAATCTCCCACTCACACACACACACGTAGGCCACCCAGCGTAATGGTGCACCATTCAATTGAAGAATGAAATTGTCAATGTTGTCCTGCAACAGTGGTATCAACCAAAGAGTTAAGGGTCTCAGGGGTGTTAATTTTGTCTCGAGTGTTGAAAATATAAACAATTTTCAAACAGATATACTCTTTTTAAATTTAAATTAAATAATTCGAATCTTTTACACATTATTTACAAAGGATTATGGTTTCAAAAAAGTACACAATGTTTGAAATATAATCATAATTTTCAAAATTATAAGCATATGCATATAAGAAATAAATTTGTAATAAATATTAAGTAATTTTTGCGTTGCGCACGCTCTTTTCTAAAATAGTAGCCTTTGATGAATAAAACTTTATAGAATTATAAAATGTATCATACTCTTTAAACCCTAGTAATTTAAGATTAATGTATCTTTTGTATTTCAAAATATTAAAATTTTTGAAAAAACGTTTTGAAAAAATATAATTTTTTATTTAAAAAATATAATTTATTATTCTATTTTTTTAAAAAAATATTATGGTGTAATAAGGATACATTTAACTTTATAAATCAACATATTGCTAGTAATTAAAGCTACTACTTTAGAAAATAACATGCACAACGTAAGACTTAATTAATATTTCTTATAGAAATATTTCTTATTTTCATATGCTTATAATTTTTAAAATTATGATTATATTTTAAACATTTTACACTTTTCTGAAGCTATATTCCTATATAAATGATGTGTAAAAGATTCGAATTATTTAATTTTAATTTCAAAGATTTATATGTATTTGAATATTGCTTATGTTTTCAGCCCTCTAGAGAAAGTTAACACCCCTGAGACCCCAGTAACATGTCCACAAAATTGGCCTTCGTAACAGTTTGTGAGGGAGGAAAAGAAAGGTGCAGATCTATTTTTGTCTGGGCACTGTATATAACACATTTATTGTAGGGCAGTGGGCTTCAAAATATTTCAACTCACGGAACCCCTAGAGCTTGGAGGTGCTTTCGTGGAACCCCTGTATAACTAGAAAGTGTTTCAATTTGTGAACGCCATTCCATACACATACTTCAAGGAATATATTTAAAGTAGATCAGCATGTTATATATGCACTTTATGTAAAGGCAATTAAAAAAAAAGTATTGCATTTATTATTAAAAAATTCTAATCTAATTGTTAAATCAAATTTACTCATTAATAATACTTTGATTCAATTGTCCACTACCCATACATTATATTTAGTAACTGATATATGTATGCTAGTTTTTTTACACAAACTGTAGGTCTATTGAGTTTAAATGCAATCGCATTACATATTCTGAATTTTAATTTAATTTTATACTTTGTTTTTGTAGTCACTTACATGAGAAATATATTTCACTAAAACACAATGTTCTGAATGACATTAAAATGTTTATAGTTTTATGAGAAATTCCGTGAATTTTGCATGAATTTGCAACTTAAAATTTAATTGCTGTTCTTGCTTAAATTTAGATTTTTTTTAACGTCAACATTTTTGATACGTTATTTCCTTTCCTTCATTACAGGTGTTGTTTCCTCAAATGTAAAAAAATGCATTTTCCATTAGAAAACTATTTATTTTTGCAGGACATTAGGCTAGCTAACGAGCATAAAAATTTTCTCGGGTAACTCGAGATAGTAAACAATAGAATATTCACAACTAGTAAGAAATATATGTATATATAAAGATAAAACGTTTTAATATCCCTTTATTACATTATAATAAAAGTTTAAAAAATTTTGCAAAATAAAGTGGGATGAGCTTTAGATTTTTATAACTATATGAACTTCATAGATAACATAAATCTATTTTGCATACATATTTATTTCTTCTCGATATTTCTGTTGTGACTCGTAGAACACCTGGGTATATCTTGTAGAACCCCAGGGCTCCGTGGAACTCAGTTTGAAGACCACTGTCAAAGGACAATCTCGACATGCTGCACTGTGGCTATTGCATACGTCACTTCTATCAAAACGAGACTCAAACGTTAAGAGTACATCTGCTTTACGGTTCATCGAAGTAGTGCATGTCTTTGACCGTAACTGTTTTACAGCATCCCACACTCTCAAGAAAAGTGTATCTTTCTTAAAGAATCACTCAGTATATATATATTTAGGATTAATCTAAAACAGCCGATTAAATTTATATAAAATTTTACAGAGTCTGAAAGAGGCATTATAGAGTAAAAATTATTCGCGCAATGCTTTACATCGCCTATTTTTTCTTTTCTCAACACTTAAATTTTACTATCGAGATCTGTTTCAGAATTAATAGAAATCCAAATAGCAATTGCAATTTTCTTAGTGTTGTTGTCAAAATGTTATATAATTTTATTTTTTAATATTTTTTAGAATGAATCAAGGAAAAAGAAATATACTCTTTAGATCATTTTTTAATTATATTTTATTTTTAAGTTTTAGAAATATACATATTTCACGAGGATTCTGTCAAATTGTATTTCCAATTATTAACTTTATTTTCACTCTTTTTCAATTGCTTAGAGGAATAATATCTGCAGTTATAACTGATCTAATTTTTTTGTCTTCATACGCAAGAACGATGATTCAATTAACATTAATATTTACAAGTTATCATATTTATTTCAGATGATATTTGTGGAATAAGAAACATTAGAAGAGAGTTTGTTCTAATGAACCCCGCACTAGAAATTCGATAGCACGGTTTTGGTTTCGAATTCGACCATTATGAGAGGGGAATGACATCCGAGTTAAGGGGGAGGGGGTGCCTCGCTTTCCTAATTTGAACATACTTCGCTTCCAGAATTTGAAGCGTAATTTGATTTTCCCTTATTATTCCCTATAACAGAATCAGGAATTGTAGTAATCAGAAGATTTATTAGAATGCATTTCTTTTTTTTTAAACAATAAGTAACGAAAATTGATTAGTCGAAATAAAAGTACAATGTGTAAAAAAATGATATTTGGTTTTGCACCTAAATATAAATTAATGCAAACAGAAATGTGTCATGAATTGAAACGAATAATGGTTAGTTTGAAATCCCAACTATACTTTTAAAGCAATTTGTTTTATTTGGAACATAATAGAATAGTAATACAAAACGATAAATTTAGCTGCCATAATGCGATTAGAAATTGAGTAAAATAAGAATGAAAATTGAAAGTCTTTTACATTGTAGAGATTCTTGTGTGAAAAATAATTTCTCACACAATGTTTCATTCAAAATGTGCTATATATTCCATTGTTCAGTAAATGATCCCTAACCTGCAAATATTCTTAACTATGAGTTATTATCTCTGAAGCAATTTAAATATAAATTAGTATTTAGTTGTAATTTTATTTAAAAGAAATGCACATTACAGAGGAAAAGGTCCTACATAGTGCAAGATAGAAAAGATAATTCATTAATCATACATCCGTATAAAAAATTTCAGACATTACTGACTGACGTATCGCTCACTGACGTCGTATGATTATATGTCAATCCTAGAAATATTCATAAATCCTCTACATTGTATCAGATGAGAATATAAAAATTTAACAAAAACTCTTTTCCAACAAATTCTGCAATATTAATTATTTATTATTAAAACTAGTTCAATTTGTTAGACGAATTTAAGGTATCCGAAAATTTCTGAAATGTGGTTTTAAAGAAGCACATAAACGGATACTTTTTTTATATTTACTATCACCTGATTAGAATATACATTTTATTAAGTATATTATTATAATAAAAATGACTTAAATGTAATTTTCAGCACAAAAAAAAATGAAGAAAGAATGATATACTTTTAAAACATTCTTATTTTAGGGAGAATAGTTCTATAATACTATTTTGTCTATGTATAGCTGATATTTCTATACAGAGCCTGAACTAGGATTTTTGAAGTACCGTATTTATACTTGAATATAAGCTACCATTAATTATAAGCTATATTACCAATTCTCTACACGTTTTTTGAGAAAAAAAATTTTTTGAGTGATGATAAGAAGTTAATAATTCATTTATTTGACCAGTATTAAAAATTTTCAAATACATACATGAACCTATATTTACTCTAACTTTCAGTATCATGTTTCGGAAATGATTCGTCCCTCCCAATGTCCCAGCTGACCCCGTAATTGGTGCCGGTGTCACCATTATCCAGCACGTCATCTTCCGTGCTATCCAATTAATTTTTTTATGCAACATTGTTTTCAAGAATGTTAAAAAGAAGAATGTAAAAGAGTTAATAAAAACTGTTGAACATTTACAAGCAAAATTATATCATTTTGCTTACACCATCGACGTATATGTGTTTCATCCATGTCAAATTTACCGTGACTTCTACTCTGTTTCAGTTTTCATTTGCATGTAAAATTACCTCCCTTTTCATACTTGCGTCTAAATGATTTCGTTTTCATGTTCTTACCAATACCTTTGATGTGTATGTGATCAAATGGAGCGTATACAAAAACATTTTCTAAGTACGAGATACAACGATGTTCAGGATAGAATGAATACTGGAGATAAACTGCGGAATCTGAAAAGTCATGATGTAAGTCATAAAGAATGGACGGTTACATTTTTCCTTTTGAAAGCGGTTGAAACTCAATTTCCCTTATCCAAAAAAATGTTCTGCCTTCGATTCTAAGCCGCACCAGATTTTCAAATTTTTAAACTGGAAAAATGGTGCGGTTTAGATTCGAGAAATACGGTACACATTATTTAGAATTGGATTTATTCATATTTTAATACATCAAAATTGAGAAATTTTAAAAAAAAACATCGGTTTATTATTTTAATTGATCGTAACTCTGAAAATACTGTGAATTTTTCAAAACTTCCAATTAAGGCTCTGTAGAAAAATAACACACACACACACACACACATATATATATATATATATATATACTAGCTGTTACCCGCCCACTTAGCTGGGTATTTCATGATGTTTTATAAATTTTTACTGGTTACATATATGTATAAATAATTGATATCTAAGTCCTAGCATTAAAAATTCAATTGTATTGAAAAATATACTTATGCCTGTAACTGTCACCTGTTGGAAAAAAAATGGCAGAACTCATCTAATTTGTATTTTCTGAAAATCTCTAAAACTGAAGTGTAGAATGATGTTTGCACTTTCGTAACCCTATAACCAAGCGGATTCTCGCAAAACCAATTTTCGGTGGATCTCTACTCTGTAAAATGAACATGCAATCAAATTTCAAGTCTAAATCTAACAGAAAAAAAACGGAATTTTTACAATCAATAATCCCGTTGCGAGTCGTTTTCCAAAATAACCGCTCTTAGTGGATTTCAATTCAAAAAAGGAAAAATGCAAACCAAATTTCATTATTATATAGTCCTCGTAGTTTGAAAAAAGAATTTTTTTGTCAGTGTATATATATATATATATATATATATTCCCAGTAATTACCTGATCTCCCCCAGGAGTTGATTTTAGTAAAATACATTCTTAGTGGATCCCCATTCAATGAAAGAAACATGCTTAACAAATTTCAAGTATGTGGGTCTAACAATTCAAAAACAGGAATTTTCTTCTATAACTCCTCTTGACCCCTCGCAACCCTAGTTGGGGGATGATTTTCGTTTTACTCTTTGTTAGAGGAACTCTTTTCCATGAAAGGAACATGCCTACCAATTTTCAAGCAGGTAGATCTAATAGTTTAAAAACGGAAATATTTATCGATTACGCCCCTCAATTTCCCGAATCGAAACTTGGTGGTTGATATTCGCTAAACCCATTTTGTAGCGATTCTCTTCTCTACGAAAGGAATCTGCTTACCAAATTTCAGGATTGTACGTCTAATAGTTTAAAAATGGGGATAATTATCTATAACGCCCTTTGAGCACCCGAAACGCCACTTGGGGGTCTGTTTTTACAAAACCCATTTTGTAGGTTAACTGTACTCTATGAAAGGAATTTTGCTTACCAAATTTGAAGACTGTGCGTCTAATAAATTAAAAATGGAAAAAGTTATCTATAACGCCCCTTGAGCCCACGGAATGCCACCGAGGGGTCGATTTTCCCAAAACACATTATATAGGGGATGTTTAATCCATGAAAGGATTCTGATTATCGTATTTCAAGACTAAATTTCCAGTAGTTTAAAAATTCAAATAATTATCTATAACGCCCCTTAAGCCCCTCATTGCCACTTGGGGGTCGATTTTCACGAAACGCATTTTGTGGCGTATCTCTATTCTATGAGAGGAATCTGCTTACCAAGCGTCAATACTGTGCGTCTAATAATTTAAAAATAGGAATAATTATTTATATCTCCCCTTAACCTCCGCAACACCCCTTGTGGGTCAATTTTCCCAAAACCCATTTTGTAGCAGATATTTACTCCATGAAAGAAACATGTCTACCAATTTTCAAGCAGGTTGGCCAAGTAGTTTAAAAACGAAAATATTTATCTATTACGCCTCTTAACCCCTCGCAACGACACTTGGGGGCGTTACTTTCCCAAAACCCATCTTATAACTGATCTCTACTCTATGAAAGGAATCTATTTATAAAATTTAAAGACTGTGCGTCTAATAGATTAAAAATGGAAATAATTATCTATAACACCCCCTAAGCCCCCGCAATGTCACTTGTGGGTCGATTTTCACCAAACTCATTTTGTAGCGGATCTCTACTCTATGAAAGGAATCTGCTTACCCAATTTCAAGATTGTACGTTGAGTAGTTTAGAAATTGAATCAATTACTTATAACGCCCTTAACCCCTTTTAACGCCCCTTGCGTTCCAAATTTCGCAAAAAATCCGTTCTTAGCGGATCCCTACTCCATGAAAGGAACATGTCTACCAAATTTCAAGTCTGTAGGTTGAATAGTTCCGGAGATATTGTGATTAGTCAGTCAGTCAGTCAGTGAGTGAGTCGCTTTTCTCCTTTATATATATAGATATATATATAAGTAAAATACTATTATTATATAGAAGCATTTTCAACAAAAGGAGAAAGTTTTGAAAATATGTCATTCTTTCATCATTTTTTGCCAAAAGTTTGCATTTAAGTAATTCTTTATTGCAGTTAATTATATAAATTATTACAGAGGTTTATATATGTACATTCTAAGTTAGCTGACACCAAATATAAAAAAAATATATTCAATTATACGCATTTTTAGAAACATGGTTAAGAACATAGAAAGATACCTTAATTTAGTTCTTCAAAAATATAATTTAAAATTGGAAGCATTGTTCACATAATTTGAATGATTTATATTTCTCTTACTTCGTTATAAGTCTCAATTTTGAATTAAAACTAGTTTTTAATTAAAAATGCACTATTTATTAATAATAATACATTTAGAGATCCTTAAAAAATTTTTTTAATCTGGTGTATTAATAAACTGAAGGAGAATCCGGCTATGATATATTTTTACTAAATTCAATTTAAATACTTTTTATTTAAAAAAAAATGTATTATATATATTTTTATGTGCTCTACACGAAAAAATCCAAAACAATTTTTAAAATAAAACTCAACTTTAAGATAAATATTTGATGAATAAAGCAAGATTTTTCGTTCTTCGAAAATTCATATTCAAAATAAAGGAAAATTCAAAACATTTTATGGAAAATTTGAAACCGTTTTGCCATTTGTGGTAATTGTTGTTTGAATATTGTTTTGTTTTAGTTCCGATATTTATTCCGCATATATATAAATATTTTTTTCAATTTACAAAAGCTGAGAACGTTAAACCAAAAACGAAAAAGATAATAACCAAATTAGTAGTTCCTTTCGTTGTTCTTACCTAGAAAAACAGAATTATACTACTAAGAAAACAAAACAGTTTTAATGATGCTTACTCGTGTAACATATTTACTCGAGTAAAATGAAGCTTTGGACAAAACAAGATGGGCTTATACACCAAAATCGATTTCTTCAAAGCAGCAATTTTTCCTAAGAAGTTTTAAGAAACCCATAGTTAAGTACTGCAAATTTCTTTCCAGAATTTATTGATTTAAGTATTCGTTGCAAATTATTCGCTAAACAAACTAAAACAAAAAAAGTTTAAGATAAGCCTTTTCAGAATAAATATTCAACATCTAGAGAGAACAAATTGCATAAATAAAAATGTGATTTAAGAAAATATTCCCAAAACAAATGATAAATAATTTGAATTTAGAACAGACAAAAAAATGTATTACCAAATAAGTGATTCCATTTGTTGCCTTTTTATATAAAGAAAGATTAATATATAGCACTTTGATTCCGAAAAAACGTAATAATTAATGAAATTTTAAATAGAATAATGTATCAGCTTTGAAAATAAGATATTCTTCACATAAGCATATCTTAATGAAATGTGATTTTTCTTGATAGCTATTTCTTGAATATATATTCATTTAAGCATAATTATTATTTAGGACAAATTTTTTGTACGTACACATATTGTACTAGAATAAAATATTTACAAACTAATATTTTACTTTTAATTCCTATATTATTAAAACCCAAAGGGATAAACGCATGTATGTATATATGAAGCTATCTTCTCACCAACCGTTAAACGCACCAAAGGTACCAAAAGACGGGAAATGATCCAAGAAATCCATTTTGACCATTTAAATTCCGAAAATGCAGATAGTTAAAAGTATATCAATTAAAAACTTTAAAACTCGATTCGTCTGCATTGTTTCTACAATGTTATTGTTATAACAATGTTTTAAGTAAACCTGTGTAATAATTTAAACTACTTAAATTCGTTGTCTGCTGTACGTTGTCTGTTTTCGTGTGAACTATACTAGATTAATTTTTAGAAACTTTCTCTTAAGCTAAAGGTAAGTAATGATTGATTGATAAATGGAAATTTGAAACCCATTTTATTACTTTGGATTCTAAGAAATTAATTGCTAAAAATAATAAACTACTTAAGTATTTTTGCAACGTTTGCCAATTCAATTAATAACCAACCAAGTTAGCAACTCCGATTTCCTATGTCTCGTATGCACTGAATTAGCAACCAGGTGCTTCGTTTCATATAATGTCGCCCATAGGTTGCGATAATACCTAAGTACCAGTAATAAATATGCTTAGTTTTTTTGTAATATATTATATCAAAAACGTTTTATGTTATTGCTTTAAATTGATATTTTTTTACTATCCAAAGAAGTATTGAGTTTGTTAATTATTACTCACAAAAATAGGAATTTAAAGAATAATCTTATCCTTGAGGGTAAAAAAAGAGAAAAAGAGTTTTATATTCGAAAAGGTCCCTGCAACGCAAAGCTAAATGGAGGGAAAAGAAACCTGTCTGATAAGGAAAAGAAGTGAAGAAATTTCAGAAAATGGAATTTTAATACATACATATAGAAATAACTAACATCGCGCATACACACTCGATTACAAGGGCTTTTTTCAAGAGTTGAAAAGGGAAATTTCCATAGGGATAAAGTTATACTCATGGAAAAAGTCCGTACAACACAGGGCGAAGCGAAGAGGGATACAGACACTGCCACATCGAGGCAGAGAGGTAGAAGAAATACCGAAAAAGGGAATTTATTCACATTAATATAAAAATCATATACACACCAGAAAGTGTATGCCACCGAGAGGGGAAGCAGAAGTTTCTTTGGGAAAAGTTATGAAGAGTCGTAAATGCCAGTGAAAGAAACACCAGGTCATGCAAATAGTGATGTTATTAATATTTCAAATTAACTTTTATGAGGAATTTATACATATATGACGATTTCTGTTGAGTTAAAAAATGTACTGGGAGAATCTGGATCTTATTGCAGACGTTAAATGGTTGAGGGAACATTTTGGTATTTTAGAACTGAGCTTTACATTTTATTACATTAGGTATTCGACTAGGTTGAAAAAGTACTTTTTAGGTGTTTGGTGATGTTTCAGCCATTAGGGAAAAAAGAAATAGAATTATATTGAGAAAGAAGGACTTATACCTAAAACTAGAGAGTGTTTTAAGTTGTTTTCATAGAATTTACTTTATCTAAGTTATAAAAATATTTTTAATGCGTTTTTTGAAGAATGAAGTTTTTACGATAATTTGCGCACGAAAAAAGTGATATCACCAAAACAATCCAATCAAATTCAATGAAATTTATAACATATATATTATGGGCCCTTCGGAGTGTAATAAACCGCAGGTTTTAAGATACGTACATTTAATCACATTTTACAGCCATTTTTAGCTTAGAATATGCAGTAATTTTGATGAAAAATCATTAACATCAAATGTAAATGCTAATAAAATATTTATTTCTTAAAATATTTTTTATTCTGCGGTTTGTGACACTTCAGAGAAATCAAGCAGTATATCAATGAAACTAAAATTGCATTATGTGCAATTTATTTTTATTTATGGCGTTTTACTGAACTTTAAAAATTTAGATAAAATTTCATAAAAACATTTTTTTTCAAAAACAAAGGGTAATACTTATTATTTATTTAATAATTTTGACTTTTTAAGCCTATTTATGTTCTTTAAAACAATAAATTTATTCTGAAAATCAATTTTTGAAAAAAATGATTTCCAACCTGTAAAACGACAAAACAAATCACAACAAAAAGGTGCACAAACAAGACAAGAGACAAAAGTGCTCATTTTTCTCTCGCTCTAGAGACCTCAATTTTTTTAGCATCCTCAACCGGAAGCTTTGAGAAACATATGATTTCTGTTAATGAATACAGTGATTGGTCAGAATCCACGAATGATGCAATATTGTATCATCTTTTTTTTAGCCGAGTGAGCTCGGTAGTTTTTAGGAGATGAAATATTGATTCAGAAGATATTTCCCAAATGGCTGGTAAACTAAAAAAATAATCATCACGCGAAGTCTTGGAGAGCTGAAAACCATCATGAAGTAAGAAATCCTTCAACAGAAAATTTGTGGCTATGGTAGCTTAGTGGTTTAGGTCGCGCAATCGTATCTGGCGTGTTATGAGTTCTCGAGCCTAGTACCACTGAAGATCTACCGTGTAGAGGGACCATTGCACGTTAAATATTTGAAGGCACCTGATTTGGCATACCCTGATTTTGGTTACCCTGTCTGTCGCCAATCCCCCCCCCCCTGCATCTTTAAAGTACAACGGCAATATACATATAACTTTCACTTCCTCAACAGAAAATTTAAATGGTAAATTATTTCATGCACGTACACACATATATGTAATATATACATGTATAAAACATGGTAACAATAGGAAGTGTTTTCAAAAAAAAAAATTCTGATATTAAACATATTTTATTTTTGACATTTTTAATTAATTATTTGAATGCCTTAGTCATTCATGAATTAATCTTACTTCATTCATTCTTATATCCTTTTATATAATCGAATTATTATATTTTTTATAAAAAATTACTTTTGTAATAAGCAAATAAAAATTTAAATGCTACCAAGAGGTTACTAAATGAATTGAAGAAAGATAAATATTACTTGAAACCATTTGGTTTGTCATAATTTAAAAGTGAAACGAAAGAAATTTAGACTGCTAAATGTCTTTCATTAAGTAAGTAGTATTTTTCATTTTGAATAAACTATTCTAGCACAATCGTAATTTTGCAGTTAATCTAATTCAATGTGTCATAGGATAAAAAGTTAATTATCTCTTAATAATCTAAACACGCAGATTCTTTCTTAAAACAAATACGTTGAATTAAAACATTATTCTCCAAAGAAGCATTTCCCTATCTTTTTGTATTTTTTAATCTTGTATCTTCTTCGAATATTATGGTCTTTTAATTAAATCTTTTGATTGATTACAACTAGAGTTGTAACGTTTTACAAAAAGTAAACAACTTTATCATTAGATGAAGAGAAACGTCAAGATAAATAATTCTTTCTGCAAGCATTTTGAATTTTAATAAGGATAATTATTTAATTATAGTTGTATCTATTATGCAAAAACTGACGTTTATTTTCTTTTTTAAAAATAGATTAAAGAACGAGGTTGTTAATCATAAACTCTGTCACAAATCCCATTCTAATAGCATGGGAATTATTTTTATGAAAGTTGGATTCAGAACATCATTGGTCTATTACGAATGGGTCTCATAATTTTCAGTCATTGCCCAGTAATGAGGACCTGAGCTATTACCTTACTTTCCTAACTTCTACCCCATTAGTCGGCAACCCATGGCAAGCGTGCCACATGTGGCACGTGGCACGCGGTATTATTCTCAGTGGCACTCTGCACTACTCAACCCATTTGTCAATATTTGAGTTGATAGAAGTTGATAAATTTGTAATGGACCTTATTTTACAAACATCTTCAGAATTATGGAGAATTACGAAATTACGAAAAAATCTGAAAGATAACACTAAAGATAAATTTACAGCTACTTTGTAAATTATTGAATGTCATTGCTGGAGAGAATTAATTGTTTGAAAAGAGAAATTGCATGTACTCGGCTTTCCGCTTTTGGTTCACATATCTAAGTAAAAATTATTTCTTCATATAAGAAATGTTTTGTGTCCTAGAAGAAATTGTTTAACATCTGAATGCTCAGAATCGGATCAAATTGAAAGTTAAAAATTAAAGTAGAGTGATCTGAAAGTAGAGTGGTTCAAGCTATAGGTTCACATAAAAATTTTCATTTATATTTTAATTTAACTGTAATGAGAGAGAGAAGGTAATTATTAATATTATATGTTGTCTATTTCCTATTTTAATAAATATGTTTAAAAATACGTAGTATATGAACAGTTTTAATTTTTTACTTTTGTTTAAAAAATAGTTTTTTATTTTATGCTGTTTATTTTGTAGTAAATTTTTTTAAATTATGCAAAATTAATGTATAATAAGACTGTAAATTTATATCATTGACCTCTATTCTCCACCTCTGCATGCATTATCGCGGGAATCGAATTGTTTCAAAAATATCCTACTGTGTGGCACGCTGAATCCTATTGGTAGATTGGTTTGGCACGCCAGAACTAAAAAGTTGCCAGCCCCTGTTTTACACCAAGCCCTTCCATTTAGATTTTCGGAAAAGTGAAGGTGCATTAACCCTGTACACCGGAGGTTCCCAATTTTTTGTCTCATGGACCCACTTGCAGTGTTTTTTGGTTTGGGGAAGACCCTTGCTCTTTCCTAATAGTGAATTTTTGCAAATTTATCAACTTAAATGTCTTTTTTCAGCTTTTGTAGAACTACTAAAAAGAACTACTTTAAAAAGACTTAAATCCCTAATTGTAATGGTATAAAGTTTAAAGCTTAAGAAACACATTTCCATTAAGTTAAAATTTAATCAATACATAAAATAATAATTACTTTAAATAATTGATCCACAAACAAATTCTTTTAATGGGAAGGATGTGTCTGGTGCTTCGATAATAAATCTTCAATATTTAAAAACAACGATATAAACCATTTTGGAAATCACTGTTCTACACGGGTGGTGTTCTGTTGCGCCAGGACTCGAACGCAAGGGAACAGGGGAAAAGATAGTTGGCATTAATTCTTAGATCATCACCATAATTCAGTGAATATCCTTCTACCATTAGAAAACCATCGATTAGCTACGCCGAACGAAGAGCTTCTTTTTTCCGCAAGAACTTACTAATAAGACCTTTTAATATCTTTTATTTCTGTATATAAACCAAGAGTTTATAAGACATTTTCGAATATTAAAGTAAGGGGTTGTCGGCTCATATACGGAGCCACTAATCTAGAAAAACGCAGTTTAGGAAACACTTTTTTAATATTTTCCGTTAGACATGCACACGTACTTTTAATTTTTTTAAAAATCGTTTTGAATATTTTTTAATTGAAGTTTTGTTCAAAAAGGGGGGAAAGCATCGTTAATCCATTGAAAAATGTCTTAATACTGGTAAATTATCAATCGGTGGACCGTATTTAAACTATTTATTATCCAAACTATATTGGAATTAGAAGCATTCGCGCGGAGTGTAACCATATGCGCTTGTGCCATTGCATCTAAATAGAATAACTAAGTTCTAACAAAGACTTGTCTATATATGTGCAAAGAGAGAAGAATGCGATCTTACACAGCCATACTTTAAGGACATAACATCCATTAAAATTAGTTTTTCAAATAAATCTTTGTATACGATCATTAGTATGTTTGAATGAATGAGATTTTACTGCAATACATGAAACATGGGTCAACGATCACTTGTGTTGTACAAATTTCACTCCCTGCCCCTTTTCAGAGCAAAAAAAAAAAAAAAAAAATTACAGAAAGCAAGATTAGCACAGATGGTGTGTTAGATAAAAAAATGAATAGGAGAAAAAATGTGTTACCTTCAGTTATGATTACCGAAAAAAAAACTTAGGAATTACGGTTTTAATTTACAGCAATTTGATTGGGAAATAGTTCACAAACTTTACCCACTAAGCAACGTATTTCAGAATTATAGGTAACTCCCCCCCCCATACGGCTTATATATAGGTTTCCTATTCTGGATACATTTTGAAGCAAAAAGGGACGCTCGGCTTATACATGGATTGGTTTATATTTAGAAATATACAGCTACGGAGGTTGGAAAAACCCAAAATTTTACAATTGAATTGATAAAATTTTAACTGAGACGCATTAAAGTTGTGTAAAAATGTGCGAGTGAGTCAGGGCTGAGAGTTATATTAACGTCCCAATATAAAGCGGCACGAGAGCTATTGGCAACATACCTCTTAATATTTAATTATTGTCAAATGACATGGAGTATATTTGAGCTGGCTCAAATATACTTCCTTCCCCCCTCCTAATTTTTACGTCACACCCACGGGATTGCGTTTGAACCATGACATAATGAACGTGCATCGGGCCTCTCCGCACGGCGAGTCTTCAGCGTTACAAGGCTCGAACCCATAACACATCACCACAAGTCCATAACCTTGACCACTAGGTTACCACGACCAACATAAAGAGGTGTGGTTTTCTCTTTCAGGCAGTCTACCTTAAAGGTGCATTTAATTTTACTTGTATTCAGCAAATGTACATTTGTGTATATAATTTCAGATAAATAAGGTTCATTCCTGTTTTTAAATAAATGACATAATAATTATAATGAGTTAGGCCTTTCAAGTTCCTTCTAAAAGGAAATTAACTCTTAGACATTAAGTTCACATTCTTAAACACCTTTACATTTCTAAAGGAACACTTCCGATAAACTGGTACTAATTTATAGAGCCATTAAATCCTTCCCCTCTGTTACCTTTCGATCGAAAACCATTTCAAATGATAAAAGAGTGCAATAAAATTTACAAAAGTAACATCACTTTTCATTGCAACCTTCGGTACTTGTATAAATCAGTGTAAAATATGACGCCAAATAACTTCATATCTGTCACATCGAGGGTACATCGGTCGCCAAAATATCTTCCTACTTCTCGGGTAATTTCCAACCGGGCTATTAACGAAATTTCCCATTAAGCCAAAGTGCTCGATTTGCTCGTGTGATATGTGACACAGCTGGATCGCAATTTCCGGAGCTATCGAATCGGGAAACTGGGAAAAAGAAAAAAAAACGCGACGTTTCTCGACATTTCGGTACAGTCAAAGTTAAGCCCTAAATTGATGGATTTTAATCCTCTTCAATCAAGTTACCCTAAGGGATCACTTGGTGCAATGTGCTGATAACAGGAATTAAGGGTTTGAAAATGTCACACAAATTCATAAATTGTTCAGTAACGGTTTATGTTTTATAGCATCATTTCTTCTTTATTGAGTGTGAAAAGACAGTGTATTGAAGTTTTGCCGCATAATTGCAGAATCACTAGTATAAAAATGAAAGACATGTAAACATAATTCTTGCTTAAGCTACTTAACTTCAACATAAAATTAAGAATGATTTAGTGGGATGTTTTCAAATAGCGATTAAATTTAGTTTATTTAATATGATGCATGAATATTCATGACCTCAAAGTTCTGCTTTAGAACGAAATTTTAAGCGGTTGTCTATCGATCTTTGCTTATACAATTAGTTTATGATTATTTTGCTAAAATGTATCTGAGTTGTTTCTAACACAGTGTTTCTCAGAATGTAGGGTGCCTTCGGAATAATTTTACGGATATCAGTGCACAGTAAAGATCGTAATTCGGAAAGACGTATTTATACGTCGGGGACAATTAACACTTTGGTTGAGCGAGACGTTTATATACACCGGTGGCACTTAAGATCTTAAAGTTGTATTGTATCTTTAACGTCAATGTATAGTACTATAGAATTCAATAGGTTGTTATTGTATGGAAGGGGTGGGGCGATGAAAGTTATGATTGAATATTGGGTCGCAAACATTGAAAGTTTGAGAATTACAGTTATAATACTTAAATTTTTTTAACTGAGAAAATGTATCGATCTACTTTGAATAAGAACATTTATACTTATGAATTATTCCCCGTTGATCATTTTCGACAAGCCAAATCTGCCTGCAAATGGTGTAACCAATGTACCAGTTGTTTTTGAGTACCTGGAGGAAATTTTGGGGGCACAATAATCGGATTTTACTTGAAGCAGAATATTTCATCAATATTCATGGTGAACAATGCGTGGTAATATGTAAATTCCAAGTGGGTGTTTATAGTAGCGTTGCACTTTTAAGCAAAACAAGCGTTACTGGCGACGGACTTCTTAATTTTAAACTAAGGTCAAGGTACGAGGACAACTTAGCTGGCACTCCAATCTCTCCGACAACTGCAGGATATTAGCCTCGACAGATTTAACCCCTTAATGGCCGCATAATTTTGAAGAAAACGATCATAAAAGTGCCTATTTTTTTTCAAAAAATTTTTTTTTTACAAAACTAAGTGTATTTTCAATATATGTATTTATTTTTAAATTTTGGGGAAATTTCTAGATTGAAATACGAAAAAAAAAAGGAATTCTTGTGGAAAATTCAACATTTAGGGTTATTATGACTGAATGTTCATTTTTCAGCAAAGAGAAAATTTAAAAAACATGTGTTTTTAACATAAAAGAAGAAATTTATTATCCTTCTGCACAATGTGAAAACACATGAGAAATTTTTTCTTGTGAGATAAATTTCAAAGCATGACATACAAAGGCCAACATCACAGACAACAGTACAGATCCATCATCACTGCTCTCGGATTCCCTAACCGAACTTTTAAAACAATCAGTTATTTCAGAATCACTATCAGATCCATTTATACTTAAAGTAGAATCCGATTCACAGTTCCAGACTAACTCCATAATGTATACAATATTAATATATATATTTTTTAATCAAAGAACGAAACAAACAAGTATTTACGAAGAGCGGAACCAAGTAACTGAGCTAATGTTACAAAAACATATAACTAATAGATATGTTTGATTGTAACATTAGCTCAGTTACTTGACTGAAATCTAGTTTAAAATAAAATAATTATCTCTAACACATTACTGCCATTGGGTGAGAAATAAACATGAATCCGCGCATAAGAAATAGATAATGTTAATCTTTTTGAGCATTACCTCTGAACACACCAGCCCGCACAAGCGCAAAAAATAGAGGGGAAATTTCACCCCACGTGACTCTGACGGAAGCGAGAAGGAAAGGGTTAACATGCATCCGCGTCTTTACGCAGAGGATCTCCAGTGGTACTAGGCTCGAACTCACTACTTGCCAGCCACGATTTCATGATCACAACCGCTAGGCTACCATGGCCTCATGCAAGTACAAGAACATAATCTGTATTTGAGAACTTGAAAAATATGCTCAGTATGGGGTAAAAAAGCTCACAATAAATAATATCAATCACTTTAATTTCAAAGACTAAGGACTGCAAAAAATACGGAAAACATTTAAGCCACCGACCGTAGTTTCTTAATTAGACTCGAATCACGTTTTGTTTATTCTGCATAACATGTTTGGGGAAATCAAGGGGCCTATAAACTTATTACTCGACCCTTTTATTTCTGAACGTTAGTTTGAATTAATATTATCCACGTGACACACCAATGCTGACGACGGACCTTATAAAACAGCGTTTCTCAAACTGTAGAGTGTCCCCCTAGGGGGGCGGGATAACTCTACGAGGGGGGGGGCACGAGCATATTGAAAAGTCGAAAACAAAAGATTAGTCAGAAAAAAAATATTAATTTACTAACATAATACACAGGTATATTAACACTGATATAATACACTTATAAATGTATTGGTACTGCACAATGTATTTTATAATTAATTTAACACTATTAAGTTAAGAACAACATTAATAATTACCAATGGCCCCAAGGGATTATCATATACAAAATTACGTACAAAAATTAACATTTATGTTGGTCATTTATACGGTTTATAACTGCCTGTACCGGTTGTTTTACTGCCGAATAAAAGTTACGCGATTCTCTCCCCAATGCCACCGTTTTCCACGTAGGCGCGCATCTGTGATGTATTTCGGAGGAGGGGGGGGGCGAGAAAGGAATGGATAAGTATATCATCTGAAATAAGTAAAAGTCCTTCAAAAACATTGTCACGAGGTCCTTTTATTGCATTCCAAAGCCTTCGGAATAATTTTATGGATACCAGTGCACAGAAAAATCGTACTTCGGAAAGACTTATATATGCGTCCGGGGAATTAACACTTTCGCTGAGCGAGACGTTTAAAAACGTTGGTGGTCCTTAAGAGGTTAAAGACTTGTAGCTTCAGCGTCAAAGTATATTATTGATTTAAATACATTGTTATTGCATGGAGGAGGCGCGAGGAAAATTGCGATTGAATATTGGGTCGCAAATATTGAAAATTTGAGAAGCACTGTTGTAAATTGAATCCCTGTCAAGTGGTTTAGGAAACTTTGCAAATGTTATTGGGTATGAAAATTTCTATCCCAAAAACTCTTAATATTCGATATAAAATTATTTGATGAATTAAAGGACGCAAACTCATGAGCTTCCTGTTTCTTAGGCATTGCTTTACTAAAGTGTTATTAGTAGAGAAAGGTCATGATCCCGAATTTCGTTGCAATGTTTATTGAGAAGTATAGTGAATGTGAAGATCCTTATTACACTAAATATCTTTCTGCAACCAACTGTTGATCTTGGGAAAGTGCTTTTTTGAACCACCAACCTGTCGGTCAGCAGCAGTACTTAAAAACTCGAACGGAAAGGAACTCCTAATCGGGTCAGTGGAAAAGCTGTTTTATTCCTGTCCTTCGTTGTAGTCGACGTGCAGAAGAAAGGGTCACTGCAATGTACTGTGCAGAATAATTTGTGAATTTTCCCTACTTTACATTAACTTGATCGTTAATGTATTAATTTATAAAGATAAAGACGAAAAAGCCGCTTTATACAATCGCCCCAATTTGTACAAAATTATTTTATACACATTTAATTTTTGTGTCATTACTTTGCTTCTTAAACATGAAGATAAACTCTCAGTTAAAAGAAAGAGTTCTGAAATAGATTACGAGAAAAATTACACAAGAAAAGAATACATTAGACAGATTGAGAAATTGACATTTATATAACTATATATATATAAATATATATTAATGTGTACTTGGGTAAAACTTATGATACTACTCCTGCAGTATCAAAAAGGTACATAATTTATCAGAACATGTCTGGTTAACAAATTCCTAATATAGTTTATGTATGTTATATATATATATATTATTGGTACAGGACTTATATCAGAATAATCTTTTCGAAAAAGAAATACTTAACCTCACATTACAACTTAGCAAATTGAATTATGTAACGTATAAATGTATAGTGCATATGATGAAATTATTTTAACATATGATCTTTGGATTCAAATAGTGCGTTTATAAATAAATAAATATTTTTCTATCACTTATAGATATCCCTATTTATTTCTTCGATTGATTCAATAAGTTGTTGCAGCATTTAAAATTAGTTTATATTAATGTGTTTTGCACCACACTAGTTACCAAAACACGATAAAAAAATTTCAAATTTATTTTTCAGGAATGTAATAATTATACTTGAAATCAGAATGCTATTTTTTCTGTCAAAGCCACATAAATAAACAATTAAAAGTAAAATTTTCCCCATACATCATATTTAAAAATTAAAAATTTAATCTAAATTTAAAAATTTTCTTTAATATTTTGGGTGTTTATATATATATAAGTCTTAGAAACACGTATCTTGTTTTATAAATCACATCCTTAATGCTTTTTATCCTCATCTTGAAAGTTATCTTTTTAACTAAGACATATGTGTCATTAATAAAATGTTAAAATATGTCTTGAACTATAATATTTTGTTACCTTGACAAATTGCTTTGTTATCTTGAAATCTTTAAGCAAGACTCTTTCCTTCGTTTACTGATAAATGAAATTACTATTCTCTAACCATAAATTTGTTGTTATTGCTACTTATCTCACCCGATCGACTATAACACAAGGTTTCCCAAACTGTGGGGCGCACTCCCTTGAAGGACGAGATAAGCCTGCGTGGGGGGCGCAAGAATATCTAAGAGCCGGAAATAAAATAATTTAAAATAATTATCAATTTTCTGAATAAGAAAAACCAAAATATATTCTGACATAATAAAAAATAAAATACATATTTACACCTGCGTACCTCAAACTGTGGGGAGCACCCCACCAGGGAGACGTGAGAATTCTACGTGGGGGTTGCAAGCATATAGAAAAGTTGAAAATAAAATATTATAATAGTTATCGTTATACTGAAAGAAAGAGAGAGGAAGCAAAACTAAACAGATTCTGATATAATAAAAAATTAAAATACATATTCACACTGATTTAAGAAACTTTTAATGTATCAGTTCGGCCAAAAGTATTTGATAATTTATTTATAAATACTAAATTAAAAACAAATTTAATAATTACTAGTAACTTCTATGGGCTTGTTATATACAAACGTATATGCAAACTATAATACTTTTCTTAATTGTTTGTACAGTTTATTATTAAGTCATATAGTTTTAACGTCGAAATACATTATTATTGCATTTAATATACTTTTGTATGAAGGGGGGTGGGCACGATGAAAAATATGATTGAAAATCGGCACGAAAACATTGGAAGTTTGAGAAATACTGCTGTAACATCAGATCGAGAACTTCGAAATTCATCGTGACAAGGGGCAAGTTGTATGCGGATCGTTAGCCTTTGCCTTGAGTACGGTTTGGCTAGGTTCCAGCCCAATTTTTAGTTAGAATACCCTGGCGGATGGTCAGTAGCCTCTCACCTTTCTTCCCCTTCACCAACCTCCAGAGAGGACTTGCAACTTGACAAATATTTCATGCGTCCCCATGCCGCGAAGGCACTATACATTTACAAACTTTCATGCCTTTTCTGGTATTCGAACCTAGGCCCCACGGCACAGCAGTCAGACCATAAATTTAAAAGTATCGAATAGTTGATTAATTAAACGCCTTTCGACGAAAGAATTTAATTTAAATAAGCAGTTCACACAACGCGGCTAAGTCTATACTTGTTGAATATCTTTGTATCGTTTCATACTGCGATGCTGTACATTAAATTAAATCAGCTATAAAAACCATTAGGAAGTTCATGGAATCTTTAAATAAACAATAAATTCATGTAAAATGTACCACAATTTTTGGCTAATTTTTGTGTTCATAAATAAGTGACATGTTTTTTTTTACTTCTCTGTCGATCCATATGCCCAACTGAAAATTATCAAAGTCAAATCAAAAAGTGACTTCTCTTTTTCTTAAATAATAGCCTACTCGTACTTTGTATGATACATGCACAACAGGATGTCAAACTTGCGGCCCATAACGAACATTTTTGTGGCCCAGCCGGTATATTGGCACAAAATAATATAAAATATCAAAATTTTTCCTCAAATATTAAAGGTAGTAGCAGAGAAGATATGTCAAGTGTTAGGATGTCAACATCAAAATTTCCTTGTTTTTTATATATGTTTATTATACTGTATAATACGAAATAAAATCTACATTAATATTGATTTTTTAAAGGCACACTTAAAGTTAAACCATGTTTGTTTAGTCAAAGTTAGTCTTTGAATTTGACACATTTGTTATACAATCTCAATGGAATAAAATTTTTAAGGTTTTAACATGAAAACGCGTGGTTTATTGTATTTTCGTGCTGATTTTTTAGGACTGCGACCACAATTTTTTTAATACAAACAATAGATTTTTTAACATAAAATATCTGTGCACGAATTCTTCCGGAATGTATCAATCGTAAAATAACAGAATTAGATACATTATGAAAATCGTATTTATGATCTTAATTTTGGACACCAGTATTAAAGACAAAATTCGTTTCAATGTTCTGCTTCAAACTGTACAGGTTTGAAACATTTTAAACCATACACTTTAATTGAATTATATATAGTAAGAGAAAAATCTCAAACTACAAATATTTATTTTTTGCATGACATTGGTTTATTCCATACATCTAATTTTTTTGTCAACATTTTTTCCTGTAAGTATTATATATAGTTAATTAGGTTAATAAGTTGAGGCAATTTTTTTTAATGTTTCGCGTAATAGTGTCCCTAAATACAATCGATTTAGAAACTTCTAAAGAACTATTCAACTTTTTGCTTGTTAAATAAAGTTTTCAAGAAATAAGTACAAACATTTAAAATTTATAATTAAAATAACGATAAATGTCTGTGTTGCTATTTTAGTTTTATATCATCACACATAATTGATAAGCTTTTAGATTCTAAAAAAGAAAAATAATTTTCTCTGAAGATATTCCACTTCTGGAACTAAATAGGTTTATAACTCAATTTTACGTTAAATAATTATTTTATTTTAGTGATTACATTTATAAATAAGTATATGAATAAGTATCTGAAGCAAAAATATAAATCTAACAAAATTACAAATTTATTATCACACTTCTTCTTTAGTCATATTTCCTTAAGAGAGTTACATTATAACTAAAATGGCATTAAAAATAATTTAAATGGCAATTAATATATGAAATATGTTATACGTACATTTTTGTATAGAATTCAGTTGTTCCCTTCATTAATTGGTATTATTCAGCAATACGCCCAAAAAGTCAAAATAATTTTAAAAAATAAAGCAAAATTGAAAGATTCTAAGATTAACAAGCTTTAATTATGTCGAAGGAATAAATTTAGACATTTATCGATTGCTTTAATTGCATCGATATTGTCAAGAAATATAAATTTTAAAAACTGTTCATTTTTTAAGATTTAGATTATTTAATATGTAATACATAAAAAGAGTGTATTGGATGCTTATAATAAATTTTAAAATATATAATATAGTATTTTTTATTATTAAATAAAAATTCCTTAAAAAAAGAAGTCTTAGACAAAAATTATATACGATTTTCTAGAAAAAATAAATAAATAAAAAGAAATTATACATACCTGAAAAAAAAAAAAGTTGATCGTTAACAATTATCGTCTGCTTTGATCAAATTCTTTCAAATGCCATACTATATTCAACGTATATTTTTAAGCATAAAATTGATAATAAAAAATAATCATATCTTCTTAAGTAGTGTTAAAAATTAGGTATAATTTAACTGTGCAATTTTTAGCCTTTATACAATACGTTAATTTCTTAAAAATATATTTATTCTTATGGTGGAATTTATGCATAAGAGTATTTTAAAAGTCTTTAATTATTATTGTGAGAATACGCATAAAACTTATGCATGAGAACGTTTTTAAAATATTTAACTATTATAGTGAGAAGATGCATAAAACTTATGCATAAGAATATTTTAAGAATCCTTTAGTAGTATAAAAACCGAAATATTATTTAACCGAAAAGAGAGTTATCAGAGCCAATCTATATTTGACTGACATAAATATTTTATATGCTGTTTGTTTATATTGAAATTATTTAAAGCAAATCGAATATTCCTTCTTTTACAAATTCAGATGAAATGTAATTTTATAAAATAAAATTTCATTTGAAAGTTTTTCTGACACTGATGATATATTAAACATCAAAGGGTTAATAAATAATCACAGTATCTGACTACTCTTTTAATCATGGTACATTGATGTGAAGATATATTCTTGTATGTTGGCATTACTGTTACACCGTTCCATCAATCCAATTATATATATATATATTAGGTCTATATACCGGAAAGTTCTGTCCGTTTTTAAAATAAAGCAGAAGCATCAATTTTTCCTACCTTGAATAAACTCTATTCAATAATATAATTACCATCATTATTTATATGACTCCTTGCCAGCGTGATGACAATTTGTATATCCCATTTTTTTTTAAAAATGTCTTATCCCTAGAGGCCAAAAATTGAACCAGTGCTTGTCTGATATCTTCTTCGTTTTTGAATTTTTTGAAATAAAAGACTTTTTGTAAGGGCAGAAACAAGTGATAATCGGAAAGTGCTAGATCCGGGGAGTATGGTGGATGTGACAGAATTTCCCAGCCTAGCTTTGCGACTTTCTGACGAGTCTCCAAAGCATCATGTGGCCTGACATTGTCATGTAACAGTAAGATGTCCTTCCTACTGAACATCACCGGCCTCTTTTCTTGCAGTGCTGTTTTTAATTTATCCTATTGCTGACAGCACCTCTCCGAATTTAGCCTTTCGTTTGGTTTCAACATCTCAAAATGTATTGGTCCTCGAATGTCCCACCTAATGCACAACATTCTCTTGTTCAGGTTCAATTTCGGTTTAGAGGTGAAGGAGGCAGGTTTTCCGGGTTCACAATATGCTCTTTTCCTTATGATGTTTTCATAGGTAATCCATCTTTCATCCTCAGTTATGATCCAGTCCAAGAAGGGTTCGATTTCGTTGCGTTCTAGCAGGATGATTCGATCATTCAAATTATTTTCACTTAACATGTGGCACCCATCTCTAATACTTCCACACGTACCCTTAGTTTCCGAAAATTCCGAATATGATCCGTTGAGCTGTATCAAACCTATCCGCAATCTTCGATGTTGTCAAAAAAGTATTTTACTCTAACATGATTTGACAGTATCGTCTTCGATCAAAGATGGTCCCCCAGAGCGTGGCTTATCAGAAAGTTCGAAATCATCTACTTGAAATTTTTCGAATCATCTTCTGCATGTTTCTATTAAAAACTGTACCTTCACCAAACACGTCCAAAAAATTTCTACACGCTTCTGTAGCATTTCTTCCGTGTTCGAATTCGTACAAAATACAGAGGCGTAAATGCACTTCATCAACATCCATGGGTAAACGATCACATCTCCCTTAATACTAACATCAATCATCTATGTTTTAGTTCATTTGCTAGGTTAGTATGTATACATTCAGTGATAAAGAAGAGGGCTAAATATGCGTCAAATGAATATGTGCATACTTGTTGAAACTGATTGTAACCGGAACGGATAAAACTGTTCGGTAGACCTAATATATTCAGTGAGAGGTTTAGAAATCATAGTAGGTCTCCATTTTAGTCCAAAGACTCTTCGGTATTTTCAATTTTAGTAGCTCTACACCAGTAGCGCATACAGGAATTTTTAAAGGGTCCAGGGTCGAAAGTCTACTATTCTCGTATGATGCTCCAATACGCCACCACAACATATTATTTTGATTTTGTCAATTTTGGGGAACAAAAAAAAGTAAAAAAACTAATTATTGAAGGAATAATTAGCATGAATCAATGAAATTAAATATTAACAACAAATACTTATTTAAATTTTATGTACTATATACATAGGATTATAATCTATCGAGAAAAAAATCAAGGACTTTCGGGTGAGGGATCTGGACCCGAGGACACCTCCCTTGTTTGCGCTACTGCTCTAGACCTCTGATTCTTATAATTTCTGTTTTTATCCAATTTTAGTACGATATTCTTTTGCATCATTTATTTTACTTATATTTTGGCGGGTTTTGAATTAAGCATTATTACGTGCTATTATTTGCATTAAGCCAAATAATAGCACGCGAAAACTTTCAGTACTCGTTCAAAAAGGTAAACTAATATGAATGACTATTGAAAAATTGTTCATTAATCCAATATAGAAATATCATAACGTACGAAAATTCTTTTACAATTATGATAGTATAATTATAAATAATACGTTAACTACATAAACATAAACCTACATAGTGGAACTACATTCTGCTATGAGTGGCTATATAACTCTAAATTTCACTATGGCTCCATTTATATGACTATATTGTAAAAAATAGTAAAAAAAAACTATTGTAAGTTTAAAGAATAATTAAATAGAAATTGACAAAAATTATAATAAACTATTTATTTCTATTTTTATAAATATATTGGAATAAAATACTTTTAAAAAAAATTTATTTTTTTTTTAAATTTCCATTAGAGTAAATAATTCCTCTTACATGGCTATTACTTCAGAAAAGTAAGAAAAAAAATAGCAACAAATACTAATAGGATTAAGGGAAGTAAAATAAATATGCAATGCTCAAGAACCCTTTATAATGCAAGACAAACACAGCATTTTTTTCTGACCGAAAATAAATTCAGTATCTGAAAAAGGACCATTTTTTTTCAGAAAAAAAGTAGTGAAAGATTAACCGAATTGTTCTATCTGCTGAGAGAAACAGACATTAACCAGACAAGTTCAAACATTGCACAAAAAAAAAAAAAAATGTAATAATTTTAACGGCCACGACTCGAAATGCGGCAAAACTTCGAAGCCGAAATCTTCCTTTTCTTCTTGCCATTGGAAACTTTCCCGGTGCTTAGATTTAATATTTAATGAAGTTCCCACTACCATCGCCTCCGGTCACACTTACGTTAATTCACACACATACTATTGATTCGCTTTTAGCCCTTTGCACAGGTACGAGTTACATTTTGGAACAAAGTTTTTCCTGAGTCATCTTTCTTCTGCGTGGAATTTTACGGGGACACATTTGTAGGATCAAAGTTCTCGCCCGGGGTAAATGGATATGAATTGAATTCAACTCGCTGCAAATGGAACTTTTTTCTTTTCCATTGAGACAATATAGGGATAATTCAGTTTTCGAGCCCTTGAAGTGATTTTCGAAAGTGGATACATGTGTGGTTGAGCTACATCAAAGGAATGGTTGCATTTTATTTCAATGGGAAGATTACTAAAGCCTTTGTTTGTTGGTGTTTCAAATGGATGGTTTCAAGAATGCTGATTAGGCTTAACTTTAAAAACGTCGCCATTTGAGTGGTACTAATAACAAAGCAGCTTATATGTTTGGTAATCTTTGAAGATTACTACATGAAAGGAATTGCATATTTAATAACTTTTTGTGTTGTTTGTTGCGAATTCTTCAAGCAGTTATGGATAAAGTTTAATTTTGAAAGTTTAGAAACGTTCTAAAGATTTCAAAATGTTTAGATATTTCATGACATTAAGGTGTATCACTCACATACAACAAAAATATATTCCATTTTTAATAATATATTAGAATATGAGGACAATCAGAGTTTGGTGCTTTTTTTTTCATGTAGAATGTTTAAAAATGCAGCGTTTAGTTAAGCCTATTTTGGAAAATACTATGACAAAATAGAATGAATAGAATATCCAATATGAATCTATTTTTAAGAATGTTAAGTGTCTTTAAAGAAGTTTTTAGATGGTTTGAAAAATACTGATTAGGTTTAGCTTTAAAAATGCCGGCATTAAAGTGGTGCTGATAACAAAGCAGCAAATACTTTGGCAATGTTTGAAAATTATCGTATAAAAGGGTGCTTATTTAATAATTAAAATTTTTATTTTTATTTGCACTAAATTGTTCAAATGGTAATGGATAAAAGTTAATTTTGAAAAAGTAGATAACTTTTACGGAATGAAAACAGGTTTAAATGCTTGAGAATATTCAAATGTATCAGAAGTGTGTTCATTTTTTTTTACACTGTATTAAAATATATAGACAAACAGATTTTATGTTTTTGAGAATGTGTTTAAAAGTGCAATATTTAGCTAAGCCTAATTTAGAAAATACTAACAAAAGATTAATTAATGGAATATCAAAGAGGCATGCATCTCTTTTAAGAATGTTGAGTGTCTTTAAAAATATTTTTTAATTTTTAACAATTTAGTAAATATTTTATGCGATTAAAGTTTACTCTTTATGCGCTTGAAACAATTTAGAATTTTTAATGAGTAACGTTAAATGAAGGCATCGATATTAGACCCACAAAGGTTTAAGTAATGGTTAAATTACATATAATTTACTAAGAATTTGTTCTTTTTTTTTTTACTTCTTAATTTCTTATTTCTATTTTTTTTCTGCAGCTGTAGAAATAATGAAAATGTTGCTTTCTTTTTACAAATGATAAAATGATAGTGAGAAAAGAAAAAATGATTTGAAACTAACATGTAGACTATATTTCAAGAAATAATTTCTCCTTTTAATACTTTATTTCAGCCATTTTTTAAAAAAAGTTGTTGATACTAATTCGAATTCTAAATATTATAATAAATTATTTCATTTTTCGTAGTATCGAGATTTTTATTTTTAAGCAGTAAATGTCTTAAGTACTCGAGTTTTTTTTTTAAGTACGAAACAAAAACAAGTCATAATTTTCTTTTAATATAAATTAAATGAGGTATAAATCAGCCTTACTTTTTGTAAAATATCATGAGTGATACATTGAATAAAATGTTAAAACTTTTAAAATTAAGTATTTTAAACAGAATAGATAGTGGTTCAATTCTCAATTTATGGCCACTTGTTCAGTGTAGAATTCTATAAAACTAATATATAGAGCTATCTTTCCAGCTTTTTAGATTATTTAAAAAAAAAACTAGATATTTTTACTATCAGATGACATGAATCTGTAATACAGTAACGAATACTCATAAAGTTGGGAACTTTTATTGATTTACCATTCAATATATCCATCTAACTATATTATTTAATATATTCTTCATAACTATATGATCTGAAACGAAGTTTCACCGTAACTATTTCTTCCCTAACTTTAGTTTTTCCTCAAAGGAAGTCGTTATAAAAATATTTCTTGGAGTATTACTTGAATCGTTTCCTTACAAATAAAATAACTTTCAGTAGTAAAAAGGAATATATTTTATATTCCAGAAAATATACTTTTGAGAAGTTTATTTACTTCAATACATTCTGAAATTTATTTTTTTCTTGGTTTCAATTTCCTTTGATGCAAGTAGCTAATAATACAACTTTATGAATATATCAATAAAATATATAAATATATTACTGTAAAAATGAGCAAGATTAAAATTAATATAAATATTAAAAAAGTACGTATAGGTAGATACGTTTTCGTATAGTGTGGAATATGATTATACAAACTTAATAATTTTAAAAGTAAATATTTTTTTTAAAAGTTAAAGAACAATTTATACAAGTGTTAGTATTTCAGAGGCACAGATATAAGTAACTTCTCAAATAAATTGCTTCGTGAGCGTTTTATTAAAGTTAAATTATTCAAAGGATATTAAAAAAAATTGGAAAAAAAATGTAACTTTTTAAATTTAAAAGTAAAAAATAAGACTGAAAATGAGGGACATTTTGAAGTACATTTAAAAAAAAACACATAACTTTTTTAAAATGTACAGATATTTTGTACTTGTTTTACAAAAATTGCAACGTTTTGTTTATATTGTCAAAAATGCTCTCGAATAAAATTACTTTTAATACTTTAAATATATATTTTTAAAATATTTTCAGTCGAAAATGTTGACTTAAGAGTTCTTATCTAATTTCAAATGGTTTAAAATAAGTAATTTTTTGAAATTTAGATAAAAAATAAGAAACGATAAATATGGAACTAAATTTTTTATAAATGAATTATGACTCTTTTAATATAAAAAATAAAAATTAATAGATAAATACAATTTCTCTTCTGTTATTTCAGAGCTAATGAGAGTGAGATAAGTTAAGCTTCGAAGTAAATGCTTTATCTCTAGTTGCACAAAATTCTCACAAATTTAATAACCTGTATATATAATTCATTCAAACTTTAGTAAAAGTGACGAAAACAATACTTTCTCTTTGAAGAATAAACCCAATTTTATTTGAAGTATTTACAATATGAAATTAGTTGTTTAGTATTCGGTTATAGGGTCTCAGGGGTACTAATTTTGTCTCGAAAGTGGAAAATTTAGACAATTTTTGATTAGAAGCAATTTTCTGAGGTTAAAATTTTAAAAATTCAATTATTTTACAGTTTTTACAGAGGAATGAGGCTTCAAAAAAGTGTACAATATTTCAAATGCAATCATAATTTTAAAAATTATAAACATATGAAAACAAGAAACATTTCAATAACTGAATTCTCATTAAAGCTCATATATCTTATTTAAGATTAACAAGATGTCGCCATCTATCGTGTTGTTCCGAGAAAAATCGCTCTGTCACCTTCTTGGGGGCTCAAAGCTTAGGCTAACGACAGGCGTAAAATTATAGCCTTTAGCCGCGATGAATTTCGTGGACCTTGATCTGATGTTACTGTCGATCAGGTGGCATAAGCAACAACAACAACAGATTAACAAGATATCAATCATTGGCATGGCCAAGTAATTTTAGCGCGTTTTTCACATGTTGTATTTTACAATAATGCAACTAATGAACTTTTTACTAACAGAAAGTAGTGTACTGTACTAAAAAAAATTTTAAATGATTAAATTTAAACATGATTCAGCTCATCTAGGGCACAAATGCGACCAAATGCCGAAACCCGAGGTCAATTGGTTGCTTATTGGCTGAGAAAAAGGTACGACAAAATATGGAACGAAGAAGACGAAATTTGCGTCCTAATAGCGATTTTGTTCCACTACGTGAAAAACGCGCTAAAAATTACTTTTGCAAGTAAAATACGTTTAACGCGGAAACATTTCAGACGAAATATTGGTCAACACGAAACAATACACCGGTCCCGACAAACTACTTTGTATTTTCATGCATTGTTTCTCTTAACACGAAACGAAAATCGCTTTATATAAAAATGTTTGCCATCTGGGAAAGAACAAAATTCGGAAAACACCAGCCGGATTGGACTGTCTTATTATTGTATTATCGGAAGGAACTCATTGCAGCAGATAATGACAGTGTATGTAGAACCCTAATTCTGACAGACAGGGACATTTTAAAGTTTGTTCAAAGCTCAGAAAATATCAATGATTCAGACAATGAAAATGAAAGAAATAATGCAGCTCCTGTTACCACATCATCTCAAATGAGGAAAGTCAGGAGAGGTATGTGCACATTTCACAGTGAAATGAATAACAAAATGGATAACATCGAACAATTTTTGCTGACAATTTGATGCTAAAAAAACGATGCAAAGAAAAATATCACATTATTTACAAAAAAATTAATAAATATTTTGTTTTTCAAAAATTTGAATTTTTTTTTGAATTTCTTTAAGTTATGTAATTTTGTTATTAATTTAAATTCTGTAATACTTTTTTTAATGTTTTTGTTTTGATTGTTATTAAATATATGCATATAATCATATCTATATAAATAAAATAATTTTTAATAAAATTAATTTTGTTGAATATGCATTACTTTTTTTTACAAAATCCTTGAACACAAAATTCTTTTAACAGGGAAAATTATTTCGGCTCTATCAGTTTTGTGTTAAACGATTTTCACTGCATATGATAAAACTTATTTTTATAAAAAAAAACATAAATTACTCCTCATTAGCATTACCTGATATCATAACTGAAAGATTCTCCACATTAATTATTACAATCAAAACCATTGATAAATCACTATATATCTTAAAATTACACTGAGCTTCTTAACATTGGCATAAAAAAATTTATTCTGTTCAAATACTAACTTCAAATATTTCTGGAATTCCTGAAAATGCTTTGAAATTAGATTCGGAATAAGGAACTAGATCCAAACTTTTCCAAAGTCAAAAAAGATTAATAAAAAAAATGGACCAGACTTGATTCTAGAAACAAAATTGACAGCACCAGTACAAAACCTAATCATCCGCAGTTCATATCTACCTCTTGGATAAGGTTAAATTCTTTTTCAAGACGCCTCCAATCTGTACTGGTGTAATGAAAAGGCGAGCGACGTCCTGTTAATCAGGAAATGTCCAGACCCATCAGAGTGATGTCCACCCTAATGGACGATGAATGGCTTCTTATTGTTGCAGAGGAGAGCTTCCTAAAAAGGGGAGGGGGAGAAGGAAATGAAATTATTATTTTTTTCTGTCCAGCCTTGGATTATGTAAGCGGGAAACAGAAACCTCGATAATGCTGTTTTCCACATTGAAGGTTCCGCTTGGCCTGTCAAATGTATTTGGCGAAGAAATATTTGAACTGATAGCTTATGCTGAAGGTCAATGAGGTCAAATAAGAGGATGATATTTATGGCAAGAAAGATAGCTTGCAAATAGTCCAAGTGGAGACAAGATAATACAAAAAAAAGATAAACGAAGTTTGATTTTGAAACATGCAGTATAATTAATAATTTCTGATACACATTTAAAATATGTTTCTGGTTGGAGTAGTATTTCAAAAATATTCTTTCCTTATATTATAATTTAGCATACACAAAAAAATTACGTATTTAGGAAAATTGAATTACCTGGAAGACAAAAGCTACAGAAACAATATTTCCCGTAACATCAGACCCCTTATAATTTGTATTTTCTACTTATAATTTAAATTACTTATTGATTCCAATCTTGTTAAATCACATCTTTATGGGTCTTCAATAAGTAAGAATGACTAAATATTAATTTTTCATTGATGTAAATCTTGTTTAATTCTAACTTACGGAAATTCAATGAATAGTATTTTTTGTGTACTTGATATTGTTATGCAATATTATCTGAAATATTGTAGACATTTTTTCATGAATACAACACAGACAATTTTAAAAACCTACATAGTTTATGTAACATAAGTAATTTTAAAAATTCATTTCATACTGTTCAGAAAACAATTCATGAGTATATTCTCAAAATCTGCATAAGAGAAAAGCGACTTACTAATTCATTCAGCACGATATGTACAGACCTATTAGACCTACATATATGAAGTTTTGCAGTCATGTTTCTGGTTTTCAGTAGTGAACCGATAAAAGGGATTTTGCTAAAATGAACACCTAAGGGGGTTGCGGAGGCATTATAGATAAAAACTCCCCTTTTTTTTTTCTGAACTATTACACATACGGACATCAAATTTGTGAAACATGTTTATTTTCTTGAGCAGAGATTTACTAAGAATGAGTATTTTTGAAAATCTACTTCCTAGGTATGTTGAGGAGGTATTATAGATGAAAAAAATTACATTTTTGAACGATTAATATTACAGTTGGAATTTGGAAAACATGCATCTTCTCTTTAGTAGAGATCCGCTAACAACGAAGTTTGTGGAAATCAACTTCTCAAAAGCGGGGGGAGGGGGGGAGGAGGGGTGTACGAAAGCGTAAAAAATAAACATACCCGTTTTAGAAATTCAAGCTTTGAAAGGATTATTTGAATAAAAATGACTCAAGATATCCGACTTCTCTAAAATTGTGAATTTTCCCAAATATGGACACATTTTTATGATTCTAATTTAAAGGCCATTGTATTAGAATTATCAAAATACCATCTATTATTTTCCGTTTAGTAGAACAAAATCTACAAGTGTTTCAGTAAAAATAGATGCCCTTATTTTAAGCAAGATGTCATAATTTAAAATGCATTTTACTAGAAATGTGTTTTTTAAATGTTGAAACGCGGACAGCAATTGCCCAAAAAGTTTTGAAAATAATTGACTGGAATTTTTTGTATATGTTCTGTATAATAATAGAAATGTTTTAACCTTCGAAATTTTTAATTACTGTTTTATTACAAATTTACAATTTCGTAGTATGTTAATATATATGATCACTGTTATTTTAAGCAATTTTATATAATAACTAAGATAAAGTGCTCTAGTCTAGTAAAAATTAAATCATGTCTCATCCTGTATATTATTCTAAAAATGAATAACAAAGCAACACATCAGAATTGAAAAATTGAAAATTTGTTTATAAACCTTTGGTACAGAATGAGCACCACTTATGTTATTTTTTTATAAATTTTTGTCAATTTTTTTCCCATTTTAGTAATAATAATTTCTGAATTTTAGCATATTTTTCTTAAATTTTACTGAATTTTAGCATATTTTTCTTAAATTTTACTAAATAAATCTAAAAACCACAAAAAAATCCCAATAGCTCCATTCTTTTAAAAAAAGTTGTTGCAAGTAATTGGATACCTGAAGTTCAAAACTGAAAAGTATCGTTCTTTCTTCTAATTAACACCTTTAGCGGTCAATTGTTTTGCCAAAAATGTTTCAAAATATGCTCATTTTTTTAATGCATATAACTACACTTAACACTTAACATAATTTTAAAACGGAAGAATTCATTTCTATTCTCAATTTTAAAGTTTTCACGCTTTTTTTCAGTTTATAATTATTGAACATAAAAACCACTAAATGTTTGCTTTTTAAAAGTACACTCTGCATGCTCTGAAGAATGTTTCATATATTTTAAAAGAATTTATCTTACACTTACAAAAACATTTCATGTTCGTACCTCTTTTTTTAAGTTATTGAGAATTTTGTATGGGTGTGGATATATATATATGCACACACAATTTTAAACATTATATAATACTAAGTTTTACATTGCTATAGAAACAGAGATAATATCGGCTTTTTTAACTATTTTTTTTTCATTTTCATTTATTTTAAAGCAACAAATTGAATATTGCCTTGACAATCCCTGTTCTTTATCGAATATTTTCGAAAATCTAAATCCCTGCCTTCAATGAAAAACTGCCGCAAATGTACAAATAAAAGATAGAAAGAAAAATATCAGTGTTCGTACACCGTACGGGCAAACCGTTTGTTACCAGCTTTAAATATCCCATACCTTTTACATCGAAACTAGTTAACCCACGATCACTCGCGTGGGGTGTTTTCTAACCCCCGGCTATAATATAAAGTTAATGTATTTAGAAAGGAAAATTTTGTAGGTTTAGTTTAAATTAATGTTAGTCTCATTTTTATTCAATAAATTTAATAATTTTATTTTTGTATAATACAAAAAGCAACTTGTACTTTATAAAAATGTATCATAATTGACTAATTTTTTTTTTCATATTTAAATACACGTGTTAAAAATTTGGGGTGTTCTCTACACCCCGCGAATAACAAAGTTAGCAAAAACAGGCACGAGTGACCGCGGGTTAAGGGGGTTAAGGCATTTGCAGAAAAAATTTCTAAATATTGCCCCAGACAAGCCTTAAAAAAATAGAATGAATGTGTATAACTACTGAAAAATAGAAAACATAAATTATAAAGGTGAAACTTCGCACATGATTAATGAATTACAAAAATCCACAGAAAATGTTTTGAAATCATTTTCAATATATTCATAATTCTAAAATCACATATGTACACGTATTTAAATTATTCCCTATCCTGAAGAATTCCCCAGAAATGTCCCTAAAAATTAATATTTAAGATAGTTAAACTTCAAAGCAGACAGTTACATCAACATCTTGCAATCATTTCCAGAACCCTCTTAGACCAGACTTTAAAAATAAAAAGAATATTATGCACCTCTGCATCTTCTTGGAAGAGCAACGAACAGAGGTCAATATATGTCTCGATAGTGAATAGCAAAGCAGAATATCCTGTACAGAAATACCGGATCAATTTTCCATTTCTTGGAAATTGAAGAGGACCAAAATATCCTTCACAGGGCTCAGTTCAGCTTTCAATATCAATTTCGTGTTTAGTATCATGCTTAAAGTAAATAGCTCCTCTGAGTTCTATACACCGAAATGAACCATTTTCAGCGAATTGTGTTTAGTTTGTTCGATACTGGTTATTTCTTAAAAAGTGGGGAGGGGTAGGATTCTAAAATTTTTAATTATGAATCATTTTGCGTTTTTAAATTTGAGAATTTGAACTTTGAATATTATAGATAAATACAGTAAGATATTTTCCTACCTTTTGTGTGACTATCCTTTATTAAACATATATGTAGGAAAATAGACTAATCATTATAGGAATGTAAAATGAAATGTATTTAAAGGTATCCGACTACGTTCGGAACGTGATTTAAAAAAACACCATAAATGAATTTTTATTTATAAAAATATATTTACTATCACCCACCCACACACACACACACACACATTAGAATATGCATGTAAAATTGTTTTAAGAATATTTTTATAAAAAAAAATATTTAAATGCAAATTTTGGCAAAGAATGAAGAAAGAAGAACATCTTCTCAAAACATTATCCAATTACGGAAAAGGCTTGTATAATAACAACATTTTGTCTACATGTACCTAAGACGTCTGAAGAGAGACTGGAACAAGACTTTTAAAATATGTAACTTAGAAGTGGATTTAAACACATCAGAATTGAGAAATTTTAACAAAAGCACATCAGTTACTATTTCAATGAATCGTAACTCTTAAAATCTTGTGAATTTTACAAAAATTCTTCTTTAGACTCAGTTTACAAGTTTTATCAAACAATATATATGCATGCATACACACACACATACATCATTATAAAATTATAATATATATATATATATATTACAAAAATATACAAAAAATAGTTATATACCTAAGATAACTATAGCCATGATAGAATAGTTTTAGTCACAGAAATATACTAGAGCAAACTCTTGGCCTTAGGAACCAGGATTGCAGGTTTAAACAATGTTTTTCGGCCACTTACAATGTTTATACTGGCAATGTTTTTCGGCAAGCTACAATGTTTATAATATATATATATAATCAAAATTTCTCTACAAACGAGAGATGAATTAACATGATTAATACTTAAAAGAATAGCAATTTCTAGATAACAAGACAACAGAATTTAAAAGGAGATATGAAAAATTGAAATAACAGAGTAAAATATAAAGGAATGGATGCTTCAATATTATCAACATTGCTGACTTAGGACAGCTTGTATACATAAAATTTTTCTTTAAAAGTTTTTTTTTTTGTATAAAAGTGGGGTTGAACGTGTTTTTGGCCCAGCCAACCTTCACCCTTTTCTGTTAATAATACCAATTGGAAATAATGGATAGTAAATCTAAATCCATTATAAGAAAAAGGTAACTTACCTAAAAATTGCAATACTGAAATGAAGAGCCCGCGCTAAATCTGAGTACTATAAAAAAGTTATTGCCAGATTATGGACCCAAATACAATTTCAAAACAAAGCAAAGGCTGTAAAATAGCACTTAGCAAAAGTATGAAAAGAATAGAAATAATAAAATAAGAATTGTAAACATACAACCATTATCTTAGAGATTCTTAATATGATTTAAAAGTTATAATAAATTTTAAAAAAGTAATTTTATCTAAAACAAGAAACTGGGGGTATTTAAAGCTATCTAGGAAGATTAATAAATCTATAATGTAAACCTTTTAAAACTATGGAAATTTAAGCCTTACTATTTAGAATTTCTTTATTTAAATATCTATTAATAAAATTAATTGGGTAGAGAGTTTTGAATTAAACAGTATTTAGTAAAATGTTTATATTTTTTTTATTTTTTCTGATTTATTAGAAACTAGAAATTTTTATTGCGTAGTGTGTAATTAAGAACAATATTTCTGAAAATAGATACATGCACATTACTCTCCCAAAGCGGTACTTTTATAATATTGAAATTAAAGTCTTCTCGTTTATCATAAATATTTGTAACGATTTTATAATATTTTAATTTAATTTCTATATCAAGAAAATTTGCTTATATACATATATATTATATATATATATTTTATATATATATTATATATATATTATATATATTTGCTCTCTCTCTCTCTCTCTCTCTGTATATATATATATATATATATATATATTATAATTTTGTTTTATATTATAATATTATTACTATAGAAGCATTTTTCATAAAAGAAAAATGTTTTGAAAATATATCATTCTTTCTTCCTTTTTTGCAAAAAACTTCATTTAAGTAATTTTTTATTTTAGTAATATTTTTAAAGTAATTGTTCATGTATATTCTAATTCAGGTGATATTAAATATTAAAAAAAGCCTTCATTTATACGCATTTCAAAATCATGGTTCTGAACATAGTCGGATACCTTAAACTGATATAAAATAAATACATTCATTTATAGTTAACTTTAAATTAAGTAAATAATTTAAAAAAAAAATATTTTAGTAATTGACAATTTAATAATCTAGGAATATATTTGAATAAAACTACAAACATAAGACAAACTAAAAATACCTTAATTTTCTGCATAATTCGGATAGATAATCTATCTATATATAAATGAATAAAGTCACTTACTCACTCAATCATCAATAGATCTTCGAAACTGTTAGATATACAAGTCTGCAATTCCGCAAACGCGTTTCCTCTTTATTGAACAGACATCAGCTATCAACGAGTTTTGTGAACATGCACTCCCAAGGGGAGTTACGGGAGAAAGGAAACGTTATAAACAACAACAAAAACTCATTCAGAAAATAATAGGTTTTTGAAAGTACGTTTCTTTTGTTGAAAACATTAATGTTCTTCCAGTTTAGAAACTCAAATCCTATCCTTATTAAAACAAGAAACGAGAGCTAAGAGATTGGTTTTTAATCCAAGCGAAAGCTTAATGCTACGATTTGGATCTTTCTCTCTCTCTCAAGTATTTAAAAACAATTTATAATCATGTGAGGTGGCGCGTTTATCCGCTGGGATAGAACCAGGTACCTTTGGGTCCGAAGCCGAGTAACTTACCCACTACACCAAAATGATCACCATGGTGCGGAGGTTGTTACTGGCTTAAGTAGATGATACCGCTACATACTCCCCTACCAGTGAGTCGGTGGATAGGCGAACGAACGATGTATTTCTTAAATCAAGCGTTGCTGCTGCGTCATGAGTTGTGACAGCTTTGCTGGTTGCGTCATTCGTGAGTGACGGCTTGAGAGTTGCGTCACTATGTGACGGCTTGAGGGTTGCGTTACTATGCGACGGCTTGAAGAATGCGTCACTATGCGACGCTTTGGTTGAATTTGCGGTGGATAGATGGCGCCACGACAGTTCAGAACGTTGCGTCTTTCTGAGTTCAGCAAGGTCACCAATGTAAAATGCTGGTGTGCTGGTTAGAAGTGAATGCTTAACAGTCTTCTGTCGGATTAGTTTTTATAATGCTAAAGGGTTGCCACATTCCGCCAAGTTGCCGGCGCAGGCGAGAGTGGCATGCACTGCACATGCAAACTTATAAAATACTCAGCAAAGTAGGTGAGTAATTGCAAGTTAATCCATAAATTCCTCTATTCTTACTTAGATATTGTCTCTTTAATCCAGTGCTACTCAAACTTTCAATACTTGCGACCCAATATTCAATCATAATTTCCATCGTGCTCCCCTCCATACCATAACAAGAGAATGAAGTCAATACTACTGTACTTTTACAATATGGGTACAATACTACTTGAACCTCTTAAGTCCCACCTCCGGTATATATAAACGTCTCACTGAGTCAAATAATTAATTGTCCTGAACGTATATATACGTTATTCTAAAGGCTTTGGAATGAATGAAACGGACCTTGATAGAGTTTGCGAAGGATTTACTTATATCAGAGGATTTGCTTATTTATTTCTTTTCTCCATTTACCCACTCAATACATCACATACGTTCACCTATGTTGAAAACGATGGTATTAGGGAGAGAATCACTTAACTTCATCGGCAGTTAAGGGATTAATTATAAACTGTACAAATTATCAAGAGATGAGTGTTAGTTTTTGCGTATAATTTTATTTTATAAGCCCACAGAGTCACTAATCATTATTAAACTTGTTCTTAACTTTGTATTGTTAAATTGATTATCAAATACATTGTGCAGTACTGATATATTTGTGCATTATATCAGTATAAATGTGTATCTTATTTTTATTGTGTCAGAATACATTTTGTATGTATACTCAGTAAATTAATATTTTTTTTTTTAAAAAAAATCTTTTGTTTCCAACTTTTCAATATGCTCGCGCCCCTTTCGTAGAGCTACACCTAGGAGGTAGGCTCCTCTCAGTTTGAGAAACGCTGCTTTAGGGAAAAGGTAAAATATGTTTTATTCGTTTAGGTTTGTGTGTGTGTGTAAAATATTTTTCTTTCCTGAAGTTCTGTATATAAATAAAGAAATAACTTGATTAACTATATTTCTTAGTTTAACATGTGATTTCATTCATGGACAAGCCGGTAAGCGAAGACTTTAGCAAATGCATGATTAAATAAAACAAAAACATAAATTGTTAATCAAAAGTTTTTAAAGTTAGTATATACTCGTCCTGACATGGACGGAACAAGGTATCGGAAAGTCTTGGAAGCCATACGAAACCCACAACCTGGAGTCAGATTGATGACCAGAGAAGAAAGATTATGCCCTTAAACTGTGCATCAAACCATTTGAACATAATTCTTACTAAGAGATGAGATCTCTAGCGAGATGCTGAAAACGCGCATACTCGTGAAGAATATCATTGAAAAGTTGACCCCTAGGAGATTATGTGAGATATACCATGGGCCTCATTTTCATATATGAAGCATTCTCCAGAGGAAAATTCTGCTCTCCCCTGCTTAAAGAGCATCTATTTGTATAGTATTTGTTCTTTGACATCAACGTATACAAATCTGGTATTTCATTTAACGACCATAGAAATATTTTCCCAAAGATCTGGAGTATAATAGCATATTTCTACTGCTATAATAATATTTGCCCACTGCCAAGGGCTTTCAACAGAGGTATTCTCATTAGACGAGATATTCTGTGTCCCGTAAAGAGGAGATAATTCTGGATGGCGCGATTGCTTATCACTCTTAAGCTTTATACGGTCGAATGATCCCTTGTATTAAGGCCCGTTGTTATAGTATAAGTTAGTTGACAATGACTTCTCTGATGTACATTCTGTTGTCTACGGTAGTTAATCCCTCTGAATATGGATTTATTTCAATCGTTGCATCTGTTACCCTTAAAGTGTGAAATCCGTTATTTCATAGAATAACTAGGTATTTAATGAAATAACTAGTCAAGTCAGTTAAAGTATATAAAATTATTGAATTCTAAGATTTAACTAGGTATTCTATAGAATAACGATTATTAGATCGTTAAAGTATGAAATACGACATTCGAAAGATGTTTGAAATGGTTCTAGCTCCGATTATGAACTAGATATGGCTGAATAAAACAACTGTACTCTAGATATAAATTCAGTTTCCATTGGAGAAGTACCAAATATTAAAACAACGCTTCAATCTGTTACAACAACTCAAAGTTGTGGTACTGGACAAGGATTTAAAAAGTTCTCGTGTATGAAAATGTGTAATAGTAAAAAGTATACTTGATTCAAAAATAATAAGTAGTGCAATCCAAAGTGTCATCACAGCAATTCTCGGTCTAATAAAGAATGAAAAGTAAAATAAAGGTATCTCATGAATTTTAAATTCATATCCTCTTTAACTTTTGTTTTAAACGCTTACACAATATTTTTATGAAGCTACAGTTTTTCTTCCCAGCAGGCATTTTTGTTGATATTTAAATATAATAGACTTTCGCGCAATCCTTTTTTCCCCTTTCTGTTTAACTAATGTTAGCAATGCGAGCAATATATAAAAATTTTGTCATTTGATTTCCTTATTATTTGTCAATTATTCATCCCAAAAGGGATAAAAATGTACTTTTTGAGAGATTTTAACTGTTTATGATCAATTAATTTATAAATACCTATGAAATGGTTTTCTTTTCACTTTAACGGTCTATCCTTAGTTCATAGAATAACTAGGTAAAGTATGAAATTTTTCATCTATTATATGACTTGTGTTTAGTTATTTCATGAAATACTTCGTTATTCTATGAAATAACTGAATTATACACTTTAAGGATAACATATCCACAATATAGCTATAGTACAATTGTTAGTGAAATCCAGTGAAGGCATGTTTTCTGAGATAGACTGACCCATTCTTCGGGCTCAATATCCCCCCCCCCCCTATCAAATCGCTCAGACCCGTGCTTTACAACCCATGCTGTACCCGAAATGTACCATAATATTGAATAATTTAATAAACCAATTTGTTTTTGATTTACATCGCATTTACATATATATCTGAGAGATCTTCAACTGCCATCTTGGGAAATTTATCATGAAATTGATCGAAATATTTGAAGTTATAAAATAAGTGATTAAATCGCATACAATATTTTTTTCTTAAAAAAGATATAGTAATTTAATTAAGCTATTCAAGTAGAAATAATTGTTGTGACCATTCAGAGAATTAAGAAAAACGTATTAATATGCACAATACTAATAGAGGGTTTTTATTAAAGTATTTGCTACTCAAGGGCGCGTAAATACATTGTGAATAACTGTAACTTGGCAACATAGTTTGATCTCCATGACAATTTATGAAATTGGAACTTTTATTTTTCTTGCCCCTTTTTAATGGGTTAAATGTATTGTAAACATTCTTAATAGTGTTTAAATCCAATGCTAATTCTAAATCAATTATTTCCTTAAAATATTACTTCCATCTTCTGTCAGATTAAAAAAAAAGATTTAAAATTTTGTTTCTAATATAAATGTATTTTAATTTCTTAAAATAATCTCTATGGTGTCATTACAATAGTTTAACATAATATATTTTTTTAAATGGATTGGAATTAAGTAAACATTCCATATATTTTATATATCAAAAAATTATGCACTTTTGTAACATTTTTTAAATAAAACAAACCCATACTTCAAAAACTCAGCATGAATTTTTAAATTTTTTTTTTCTATTTTGAAACATTTTGAAGAAAATATTACTCTTAGATTGTAATATTAATAATATTTTTTCATTGTTTACATAGCTTTTATTATCGTTTGTAGCGTTTATATAAGGTATTTGCTTCATTTTTTTCCTAATGATGCTTAAAGAATATATTAGCATTTAATGATATGACTACATAATCCAACTCATTTTTTTTATATTGAAGTCAAAGCAATATTTTGCTACCAAAAAATTTTGGTTTACGTCACAGAAGATTGTCTTGAAATTTTAAAACTTTCAAATTTAAACTGAAGTATTTTTCTTCAAAATTTCGTATATATTATAACGGACGTTAATAAAGGAAAATACACAATTTTGAGAGTACGGACTGTTAGTAGGAAATAATAAAGATAAAATTATTGACACGTTTTATTTCTAATGGAAAATATTTGACTTTAGTACACGTAAAAATAATTAATTGTTAGTACACGCGAGAATAATTAAGAAAAATTTACAAATCTTTATTGATTATAATTAGATTTTTAATTGCCATAAGAGATTTCGTAATTCATTTACTGTACTTCGTGAAGATGATTGGTTTAAAATTTTATTTGAGTCATATATATTCAACAAATTATAACTCAATACAAGGCTATTTATTTTCAAAACTTATATAAAAACCTTTTTAAAAAATGAATAGTGTAATAATGAATACATTTGTCTGTTATTTAAATGTAAATTAAGATAAAAATTGTAATTATTAATTTCAACTGAACAGTAACATAATGATAACATTTTCAGAACGTTGGGATGTCTCAAAATTGAAGAATTATCTTCAGGTACAATATGGCAAGTAAACATGTAAAACATAAAAACAACGAAAAAGTATCACCCAAAAATAATAAAAATATGAAAAAAAATTATTAGCGCAAAAAACATATTTCAAAGTTTGTTTAAAAGATTATAAATTTTCATTTTAAGAAAACATGTAATATTTTCCTCTTTGTATTAAGTTAATAAAAATAGAAATAACATCGAAAGGATTGATCATGAAAAAATACCATAACAAAGATATAGAGAAGGCAGTATTTCATTCATTTTCTCATAAAAGATTAAAATGTTTCAAATTTTAAAAATAACCCATTTCTTTAATAAGATAATATTTGCTTTTTACTTTTAGAATATTTGTTTTTTACTTTAGTTATTGGAATGTCTATTTTTATGTTGATTGTTTAAGTTTCAATGAAAATAACTGTTTTGTGGATACGTAAATTATGAAGTCGAAGAAATTACAATCGTCTGTTTGACATTCTAAAAGTGAATATATTTTAAATAACAAAGGACGTATCACAAAAGTCTAATACTATAACAAACACGTATCTTAATTTGTTGGTAAAAACTGTAGATTTGACAGTGATATTAGAAAGTAATTTATTTTTTTATATAAACTATTTCCTTATTTTATTTTTTAATAATTTAAAGCTGATTCAAAAAACTAATATCATCCTTTTATAATAAACTAGCATTTTCTTTTAATATTTTAGCTTTTTATATGGATAATCAGTTATCAATATTCGTATATTTTGTAGCTGTATTTTAAAAGCAAAAAAATATAACGATCAGACAGAATTGTAAAATACTCAATGCAAGTTATGTTTAAAAATGTTCATTTCTTCCTATAATTCATTACAATTTGCATTCATTACATAGAAGAAAATGTTTAAGTCAAATGAAATAATTAACACCAAACTCTTTTTTCACCGAGTTGCTTATATATGTCTATAAACTATAAACACATATTAAACAAATGATACGTGAATGTTCTTGCTTTAAATAATTATTTTGAACATAATACAAATATGTCGAATGAATAAATGTATTTAAAAATTGGCCAAAAAATGAAACAAAACCTTGCAAAAAACACACAACATTCAAATTATTACTCTATAAATGATCCTCTAAATATGTACGACAGAAATATATATTTTCAAAAAAGGGTATCGCAATGTTAAATATGCGTAATCGATAAGTGAAAAAATTATTATTATTTATGGTATTGATCAATGGTATGATCAATATTGATCAATTATATTTTCTTTTCACTTTTGTTCCCATGATAATTTTTTCTGGTTCTTACTTTAAATATTTGCTATTTTTCAATTCCTACTAAGAGTTCACACTCTCCCTACACACACACACACACACATATATATATATACTACAAATATAAAATATAAATATAATAATAACATATATATATAATATATATATATATATTACAATATATATATATGTAATATATATATATGTAAGGATAATTAAGTTAGAACTAAAATTAAATCCTACACCACTTCTAAATTTTACTTTCCCGTTACATCTTATTAGTTATCCCGTTATCATCATCTTATCCCGTTACATCTTAGTATTAAATTTATTACCCAGTTCAGGAATGGAGAACACGTGGCTTTAACAGATCTTCGCCGCTCCTACCATTAATTTTTATTACCTAGTATTTCAAATATATCTCTTCAATATGGAATGTACTTGAACAGACATCTGGCGTTTGAGTGGCCGTGGACTCTTGATTTTTAACACGTGTCCGTCTCTCTCTCTCTTTTCAAATCAGATTACAAAATGATTTCATGGAATAGAGACGGTTAAAATAAAATGCCTTGATGTTCACTCGAAAAACCCGACATATATATAGATATATATATATATATACATAGTATATATTGTTCAAATTTTCAATCGTAAATAAAATACATCCACTGAAGATCAAATGCATTTTTAAGCTTCTGGTGAACGACAGTTGATGTTGATACAGTTTTCACAAATGGCAATTCATTAATTAAATTTTACTCTTTAATTTTAAATTTTTATTCCGCGTTATTTCTGACGAAGTTGGAACTATCTGGAAAAGATGGCACCAGTAGGTTTTCCTAACGAATTTTTTCTTAGCTTCAAATATTTATTTTTTATTGAATTCATCCACCCCGATTCAAATATATTTTTTAACTTGTAGTGGATGACGCTTGATGTCAATAGATTGTTCAAATATTAATTCATTAATAAAATTTAATTAACTGAAATAAAAATTTTTTTTTTTGTCCTAAGTAGGAATTGACTTATTTTTTTAGATTAATTGTTGATATTTATCATTGTTCTTGTGCTCTTACAATAAAGTCATATTCCAATAGTGTTGTAACAAGTATACAACATATTTCTTATAAATCGTAAGAAATAGCACTGTTTAAAATTGGCAATCGCTTTAAGATTATGAAAACGAAAAACATGTAACAATCGCCCTCTAACGCAATTGCTCTGAAATAAAATATAGTAACAAAATGCTGATTGGAATTCATTTTAAATTGAAATTCTTTATTATTTGAACATTTAACATGAACCCAATTTTGAAAAAAATATTCCTTTATTTTTAGCAAAATTAATTTAAAAAGCACAGTTTTGGACTAAGTATGCATTTCGAATGAAATATCCAAACCATTTTAATAAAAGAATTCATTCGCAGCATCGAGAGAATTTAATACAGATTTAAAAAATTCTCTATTGCTTCATTATATTGGATATTTTTCTCGTCCTAAAGAAAATATTTAACTTTGATCAGACAGGAAAATTAAAGTATGGTTATAAGAAAGATATTTTATTTCATTTTCTAGAACTTCGTAATATTTCTGGAATTAATTTGTATTGTCTGAGTGAATATGATTATTGTCTAGTACAATTTTATTTAAATTAAAATAAACTTTTTAAATGGATAGTTTTATAAACTAATCAAAAAAGTCTGTGAATTTAGCTTTTCCAGGGTAAGTCGTGGGAACTTCCTTTTTTTTTGAAAATGCAATTAAACACACTACATGTTTCAATTGTCTTTATTGTTATTTTTTGCCTACTAACAAGATTGGAAATTTCATTATACACAGTCTTAAAAGCAAAGTTGATTAAATATCGCTCTCTATTATTAATACACTGATGCAGTCGATTTCGAAAACTTTGAGTCACTTTTTCAAGCATATCAAACTGAACACTGTAGATTTCGACGGATATTGTTTCTTAGGTCTTCTAGTGTCTTAGGGCGATCTTTGCAAACCAGGAACTTGAGATAAGCCCACAGGAAGTAATCAGGAGGGAATAAATCAGGTGAGCATTCAGGCCAGGTTTACATCAGGGAGATCAGTAATTCGGAAAATTCTGGTCTTAAAACAACCATGGTAACCCTGGTCTAGTATGTGGCCCATCTTGTTGTAACCTCATGTTGTCAAGATCCCTCTCTTGGATATCGGGTAAGAATAATTATTGGTTCATTGTCACATATCTGTCTGAATTGTCAAATGAACTCATTCCACATTATCAGGTTTTCTAATGGTCTTCAGGGGTCTTTTCCTGTTTTGGAGACATTCCCCGCTGCTCCGAAGGCATCCATCTACATTAAAACACATTTCCTGTCAGGAACATGACCTTGTGGAGGAATATCGAAGTGACGATGAAAGGCACGTTGCCCTTTAATCAGCGAATGGCCGTTAAAGAAATACATCTCCAAGGCAAAAGCACGCTGCTGCCTCGAACACAACACGTTTGAGACTGAGACGGACGGGAATACAAATATCCCACTCCACCCCTTCACCGAATGCCTCCCCGCCCTATGAACATCACTGGAATATGTATAAAACCAGAAGTTCTTGCACCCCACATTGTACAATCGTATGCGCTTGGGTAAATGTGTTTGAAAGGAATATTTTCATTCTAGCAAGAGAGTCTAGAAGTAAAATAAAGTTTGAAGATGCCGTTGGATTATTGTGTTTCTTTACCCTCTCACCCCATAGAGGGTTTTAAACTGCTTTAAATGTAAATACGAGTGTAAGTCAAAAAGTAAAGGGATTTTTACAATTTACCTTTCCACAATTTTCCAACAGCGCTATTATAGAGCGCTAAGTAAGTGGTAGTCGGCAACATTCTTCTAACATTCGTCTTTCATCGCAATCGTTGGAGTGTAAGATACCATTCAACGGGGCAGATCCGTTGTCGATCTGCCCAAGGAGGAAAATAGGGTAGTGATTCGCTTTTTGTTTACGGAAGGTGTGATACCAGCACTGGATAAAAGCCACCCCTTCCGTCACTATAACCTCAACGATGACGAACCTAAGTGAGTGACTTCTATGACTTCTTGCTATCTTTCGTCGTCAAATAAAGTTCTTCCCTGTTTGATGTGATATATCCATTTGTAGATCTTGCTTCGTGATAAACAGCTGTAACCATAGTGCGCTAGCATGCGACGAATAATTTCCGAAGAACTCACACCTTTTTCAAATAAAAATCCAATAATTATACTCCTTTCCTTCTAGGTGCAGATCGACAAGGAACCTGCCATGACTAACGGTATGCTACATGCCATCGGTTACGAGGGAAGATGAATGATACGTTGTACATAAGTGTTGCCTACCCACCCCCTCATTCAGCCACGTATACTAGCGCGGTTGGCAAACATTAAAAGGAGAAACTGCAAGTCTCTTTACTTTTTGACTTATTCACGTATTAAAGAAATAAATCATATGATCATAAACACCGCAGAAATATAAATATGTTCTATATATTATAACTCCACACTCTTGATGAAACTACCTACATCTTCATTCAACAGAACTCGTTATTTGACTTGATAGATTTTGAAAAATTTACGACCATCAATTTTCTTAGTAAATAATTTGCATAACAGATTTATAGAATTCTTTCCCTACCTGAGAACATTAATTGAATTTATATCATAATTAATAGGAACAAAATTCGAAAGACATAGAATTACAGAATTTTATGGAATCTTTAGCAATTTAATTGATTAGTATATTTTACAAATCATTTGCTTTTAGATTTTTATAACAAGAAGTAAGGATTTCTAAGTAGCTTTTGATTTAAATTAGGACCCTGTGTATTTAACACGATGCTTTTAAACAATACAGGAAGTACATTTTTTGTTGCTTTATAATTCCGAATTTTCAAACATTTAGATGGAACATTTATTTTTTATCCAACTTGTAAGCTTAGCATAATCTCCCTTTAAAGGATACTTATCCATTAAAATTATACGAAATATATTATTGTTTTTTCTTCAAAAGAAAAAAAAGGTATACATTTTTAAACCCATCATTGATATGTTCGGCATCTATGGAAATACATAAACCAACTGAAAACTGAATCTGATTTACTATGCTACATAAAAGAGAATGTGCAATCTACATATATACAACTACTCGCTACATAAAGTGCATGCAATTAATATGTTTCTACCATTCCTCAAGTGCTACTTAGATCTAACCACTTTATTTTTAATCTTGGGTCCTTAAATTGTTGCCTAAAACCACGGAACGTCTTATCTCGCAGAAAATACTGAAACATTGAACTTAATTCTTAAGCTTAAAATCTTATGAAGTGTTTCCAATTTTACGATATTGATTATTTTTATTTCGCTCAGTCATCTTTTTCTTAGAATATTACCCAGCATAATATTCACGATATATTTCACAGATTAGAGAGAGGTGCCCATATTAATTACTAAGGACAACATATTTAGCACTTTCAATGCATCTCTACTAATCACTATGTGACAATTTGCAGTTTAGTTTTAATATAGTGAGAAACTAGTATCCACACACACATTACGCAATGCTACTTTATTTGGTTGAATCAGTACTTGAATCTCCATAGCTTTTTTATCTACCATCTATAATATCATAGTTTTATAAGCATGTTGTTATAATTAGTATGTAACAATACAGCCGTCTGTGCTAACTTTGAAAGTTCTCTATAGTATATATGGAGTTTTGTAATTTGAAATCTTTAGCTGAAACGTATTGAAATATTTTATGTTACCTGAGAAATGGTAGGGGAAAATGTATCCACTTACCTAGGTCATCGATGGTTGGAGACAAGGTCAGGGATACGGCGATGAGCACGACAGACATCACCAGTATGAATATGGAGACAGATCCAATAATCATGATGATTATCCGCCGATGCCTTGGTGGAATGCCACCCATCTCCAGCTCCTCCTGCTCGTCGAGATCTTCTTTCTGTTGATGGGGAGGAAGGTAGGAGCCTCTGCGGATGCCTCCTATGTCTACGGAGGCGGTGGATCCACGGTGAATAGGATCCAGACTAGATCTGGAACCTCGGTGGCAATGGTGGTGGTGGTGATGGAGGTAAGTTTCCTCATCCGAGTCGAAGTGCGAAGATCGGCGGCTACAATTGCTGGATCTGCGACTACCATGACTGGGGCTTGACCTATGGCTCGCAGTGCTGGATCTTCGACTGTGGCTGACGCTGCTGTTGCTAGATCGACGACTACAATTACTGGGCCTTCTTTTATGGTGATGGCCTCCCACACTGCAATTGGAGGACCTGCGAGACGAGGAATGGCATGCACTGGCGTTGCTGGAACGCCTGCTCGAGAAGGAAGTCGGAGTGAGACGGTCCTTGCTGATATCCAGCTCTGACCTGCGATTGCTACAGGAGCTCCCTCTCCGATCAGTAAGTCGGAGCTCAGTGTCTGGGCATGAAGCTTTCCTCTCTGAGTGGTGCTGGTGGTCTTTACCGGTCTTGTCCTGCAGGGAGTACCGACGATTGGTACTCAGTGCATCTGGGGGCAGAGGTAACAGGTAGTATTCCGAAAGTGGGTGCTGGGCAATTGAACCATTTGGTGAACGTTGGCTCTCTGTGTCACTGGTAATGAGGAGAATAATACCGTCGTGTAGCTGCTGTGTAGCAGCAATGCTTGCCTTTCTTAGATCAACAACTGGAGGAGATTCGGGACTGTCGGCGAATGGTATGGATTCACTATCCTCTTCTGAAGTACCAGCGTCCTGTTTTATAACTGGAATCTGAACGTTGCTTGGGCCTGGTTGAGGTTCATCCATTTTGGAATTTGACATGTTACCTTCGTTTGCCGTTATGATCTACCTGAGTTGATGACTCATACACAATTCTATCTAAAGCACGTAGTAATTACTAATATATATGCATTTTCAGAAGCAGAGAAAGGAATTAAACTATTATAGCTCAGTAGAATATAACTATAAATCTTTATCTTTTCTAGTTAAAAAGTAAGTAACTCCTAAATATACAAGCAAATTTTAAATTAGCATCACTTCCCTAAGTACACTAAAAGTGTATGTTGCAGTTGTTCTGGTAGAGTTATTGCGCAAAGTATATTTATATACTCCGGTTACTTTTATTATCAAACTTCTTCATTATACCAAGATATTACCAGCTATTTGATGATACTAGATAAACAGTTTGCTTTGTAAATGTTGTTGAAAAGAATATCCTGATATTCAAATGGGTTATTAAATCTTGTAAACTTGAATATCTGATAACTTTACGTTAAAAATCTCAACGTCAGCAAATATCGCAATACACAAAACACTTTGGAAACAAACTGCTGTAGTATATATGTAATATATGCGTATAAATAATTATCGCAATACTTTGTTTCAGTGCAAAACTGCTTTAACAATGCCTATATGGATGAGTTATAGCTAGGGCGGAAGCTTAGTACTGTATACATAAGAGCTTAGTACTTTATATAATGAGTTTAAAAGCTTGAAATAGATATCTAACTTTCATAAGCTCATGAATGTTCGAGTTAAAAACTTCTGCATTACATAAAGCTGTGAAATATGCATTTAAACTTCGTAAAAGCTTCTATTTAGCAAATTTATTAATTATTATCTACAGTAATTTTCATCATAATGCATGAAAATCACGTTTCTGTCTCATATATTTAATGCATTAAAAGTTACAAGGAAGTGGATTTTGAAAAATAATCACTTCCTTTGTAATTTCGAGTTGAGAGATATGTATGTTTCAATTGACAATAACAATCAATTTATAAGTTTAACAAGTTCAAATCCGACCAGAAGACACTAAATGTTCAATCTTTCACAATAATGTTTAAAAGCGTTTGGTCGAAATAGTGATATAGTCCTTTGTAGAGAGAAAATTTCATTAAAGTTTTAAGAAATACTTAATAATCCATACAAATATATCAATAAAAGTAAAATTTTGAAGATTTTTGAAGTAATAAAAGACAAATGAGTTTAATCTCAAATAATATTATAAATCAAAACAAATGAACAATGTCAGTTAAAAATCTAAACAACAGCTTTGAAAATAATGAATAACTTTTAGTAAATATATAGTTATCACTCAATTTTCATATATTCAAATGATATAATGTTCGTACTGCTTTCGTATATTTCAAGGTATTAAATGTTCATTTCTTTCATAGCATACAATTCGAGTAGCAAAATTACATTTATCTCGTTCACCAAATGCTTATCAAATATACTCTTCAGGAAAAATTCAGTTATTTTTATCAATAAACTGTTTTAATTGTATATTGGTAATTTTTGTTTCATATATGGAATGTAATTGCAAAGATATAAATTCCTTTTGCAGTTCTGATTTATGAAACACACACTTTTGTGTAAAATAGGTTCTATTTTATGCTGAATAACAAAAATTCTCTTATTTTCAAATTTAAATACGATATTTCTAAGTCGACAAAGTGACAAAGGAAGAGTACATTAAGTAGCAGAATGAAAACAGTAAAGGCAGACTTCTGTATCAAACACAGTTTAAAATGCTGCTAATTGGACTCTGTTATTAAAAGCCTCTTTACAATACTTTCAAAAGCCTCTCTGAAACAAATGTTTACCAAAAATTGGACTTTGCTTACGAGAGGGAAAATATTGATATATTTAAACAAATAGCTTTAAATATATTTTATAAGTTTACCACAAGGCAAAACTTTCATTTCTAGTGTTCATAGCCACAACTAGATTATTTTTTGGGAAATTTTTAGTTTATTTTTTTATTTATACAGAAGTATGGCAGTTATATATTACTTAACTATTAAATATAGTAACTTAGAAACTCTATTTTTGAAATAAAAATCAGTTCTATGGTCTATACATTAAATAATACTAAATGTAAGCTATATATATATATGACTAATGCAGCCTAAAAGCGTGAAATGATTTCGCAATTAGAATATTAAGTAATTTCTAAAAAGTTGTTTAAAATGTAAAACTATATGACTATTCTTACACACATAGAAATTTAGATGCCAGTTTATGATTTTAGATGATGTATACGATTTGCTTAATACTTAACTCTAATGACTTCTTGCGCATAAAATATACACAAAGTATGTTTTTTTCGTGTATAGTATATTCGTAAATATATAACAGGATCTTTTTCAGTGGTTATATTGTGAGCTTAAACACTAAACACCAACTAATATTTTATTTTTTTTAAGTTTTTATAGAAAGTGTAATGTTAGTGCCTTTTCCCTGTTTATCGATATAGTTAAATGAAAATTAATATATATAGCACACGAAATGTTCGAATATATATTAGATTTGCTTTCAAAAATTTTCACAGCAGTCTGTTATTGCTCAATGAAAAGCTGCACTTTTCCTGATCAAATTATGTCAGTTGCTTTTTCAAAAAACTAATCCAGTCATTGAAATTATTTCACTGTATACCATACATACACAATTATGTTCATATTTAAACTATGCACCAAAGTTTTAGTAATAGTTATAGACCATGCAGGTTTCTTTATTTACAGTTGTTCAAAACAGAAATATATACCAGTCAAATTTTACTGTACTGCTTGTTATATATATATATACCTTTGTGATATTATAGAATACTTCTAAATGTGCAGAGATCTCGAAATATACCTATATTGCCTAAGTCTATAATGGGCTAATCTAACTGTATATTCAGAATGAAAATCTAACTTTTCAATATTTAGTTCAATTTTCTAAGCGGGGCAGGAACAAAGCATTTAATTTCTTGTAAACAGCAAAGCGTATGTGAAATAACAAATGGACAATTTTAACAATACGCTACAGTAAGGGGTAAGCTCACAAAGTGTATAAATATGTATGGGTCACTACTTTCGATGTTAAAAATAGAAAATATACTGCCAACAATATTTTATAATGCTAAGAGTTCCTTTTTTTTGGCCTTGCATAAACAAGATGCAAGCTCTGAAACACTTTAAGTGCTTACTTTTTTTCACAACTGTGTGAATTTTATTGGTTTTTTCGTAATAGAAATGTTAAATTATTGCTTAAGATGTATGGTAAAGTATAGTTAGTCAGATGAAAAATTTATTTCATTATCATTTCACCTTTTAAAATTATTTAGTAAACTTAAATTCAAATTTAAGTAGTGAATCAACCAGAAATAATTCGAATGATAATGCAATTATTCTAAGAGAAATTCTGTCGAATTTATTTTTGTCCACTTGTATGAAAGACTATTTGTGCTGTCACAAAATTCTAATCTGTAGAGTAAACGAGTTTAAATATGTTCAGTTACAGTTTTTTTTTTAATCCCCGTTTTGTAATCTAAAGATATCAGATTTTTACTGCCTGTAAAATTTTCAACTATCTGGATTCGATTTCAGTTAAGCAAATTTAAGAAATACAGTAAGAAAAATTTCAAAGAATAAAATTAAAAATCTAAATGATCGTCTGTCAGGAAAAAATCAAATAATCTATTTAAAAAAAACAATTCACAGAAGATGCGCATCACAAACAATACACCACGGTGGCTCTGTTGCGTAATTCATTCAAAGCATTTAGAAGCACGTGCTGTACATATAAACACTCTCACACCATCTGTTTGTGAAAGAAATTATCGACCGTTTTCTTTCGGTTGTTTGCATTTTTCAGATTTATCACCTGTCGCTTTAAAACAGCTCAACACTACTCCACACACATCGCTTACCCGATTCCACCGTTTTTAATCCTTTCGAAAAACAGCTGTTTTCAGAACCTTGAGTTTGATTCACCACCACACACCACAAGCAAAAGATTCATTTCGAAAACCGAAATCCTCGGTAGATTTATAGAATATCCATCAGAAATCTGCTTTTTTAAAAATAAAATGGAACTTATTCCATTTTTAGCCCTCTTTAGTGGGCATTTTTAAATTTTTTTTTTGACCGCATGGTCTGTCGGCTAGAGGGACAACATTGGAATCCAGCTCTCTTATGGAGCTACTAACTGGCATCTGCTGGACGATGAGAATGTCTGTGCCGGGTAGTCGAAAAACCCCCGTGCGCAGGCGCGTACACTTACACTTCGCCGACGAATGAGATTTTGAGTTGAATTGTTTTTATCCCTGTCTCTCTTTTCTCGTTCGGAAATAGTAGTTGGGATGCTTTAGTTTTGAGGAAATCGGAAGATAATCTAATTTTTATTTCGGTAATGATTTTCAGGAGAGTATAATTATATTTAGAAATTTTTTACTTATTAATGTGTCTTAATTAAGAATTCTCTTAAATATATCTTTTAAATTTTTGAGTTCTTGACTTTTTAAAGTTTTATTTCGTACTGAGTTGTACTAACAGAAATAAATATATTTAAATAAGTAATATTTTTAATTACATGTCATAAAAATGATTTGTAATTTTGTAAAAAAATAAGAATTTTTAACAAACTATTTATTAAAAACTAAATCAATTCAAAATATTTCTTTGGAATTTACTTCTAGGAATTTAAGTAGCATTTTCTTAATTTTTTTTTGCTTTACAATTTATTAAAAATGTTTTGCTTAACTGTGTTATTTTATTTTATTTATTTATTGAGAATTTTAGTTGAGTATATAATTTGGTTTAGTTAAAACCTTCTTACACAGAATAAACATTTTTAAATAAATTTTTAGTTAAATAAATGTTAAATATTAAGATAGTTATTTTACATCAAACCTAAATGTCTCATTAAGAATTTCTAACTTATTACAAAAAATATTCGAACTAAATATTTTTGTAGGAAGAAACCTGTCATTAATTTTTAATTCAACACTATTTACATGATTTTTATTATAACATCTTAAAAATATTAAGAATATTTATAAATATTTACGTTATATAAACATTTTTATACTATATTGGTATAATAAATATTATTACACACCCATTATTTCATTATATATATATATATATATATATATTAATTTGGGCAATAATATAATTATGATATAAAAATATGTAATTAAATAGTTATAAAAAGTCATATTAATTTTACCATTAGTAACTATGTTTTACTTCCGAAATAAAAGTATTTTAAGAAATTTCTGAAGGCTTACAAATTTGAAACAATTGTAGAACTTTTTATCTGTATTCATATTTATAATGCATTATAAACCCATTTAGAAATACTTTATAGATTATTTTAGGGATTAACCGATTATACAGAAGCAATTTTTTTACAAGGCAAATCATGATTCGATCGTATGATTAAATAGAGAGATAATAATTTTAAGTATAGCGTTAAAAATCTCAGTGATATTATACAACTTGCAATTGATTATAGTGAAATTTAGAAAGTTAAAATCCATTTAAAAGAAACTAAATCCTAACAGTTTAAATAATATTCTAGTTTATTTTCGAATATAATTACTAAAATTCTCTTAAAAAATAATGTGTTTTGTTATCTTTGACATTTAACGAGTAAGAATGTTGCAAAAATCAAATTTTTATTGTATAAAATGTGTAGCAATTTTTTTCCCAATGGGGCTGCGGATTGATATTCACCATGACAGACCAACATCCTTTTCCGGGAGCTTGCACCATAGTGGTTCCTTAGTGTGGCACCATAAAGGTGGAATACCAATCACCTCAATGTAATATTGACGTCCAGGGTCCCCAGAGCTCTGACGATGCAAAGAGGTTCTCGGAATTAAATGTCGCCAAGAGCACCAAAGTCATACAAGCACTTTAGGGATTCTTAACATGCCACATAATCATACGATATGGACGCTGTCAATTATCTACATCATTAAAATCCACCGACTTGAGCCTACCACCTTCGGCGTACAAGGTCAGTGACAAACCAACTACGCCACACAGCTGACTTGAATAAATATTTAATGTTTGGACTTATATTACTTATTTAGTCAGGATCACAAACAAAATGTAATCCTGAATAGAAGTTATTTTATTTTTCTACTTCATTCAGAAGATTCTCATTTTAAAAGATAAATAAAAAAAATATATATAAAAAAAATACGAAACTTCTAAGTAAATGAATTTCCGAAACTAAGAATTATTTTATAAACATAAAAAGCCATAATAAATGCCTATTTTAGATAAACCTCCTTCAAATGCTGTGAAGCACAAAACATCAATTTCCTTCACGATTTCCTTTAGAAGCACTGTTAAAAATAATCAGATGGACTTCATTTTAAATTAATTAATTAAATTCACTAATTTTTATAAAAATTTACGTAAACAGCTTTTAAAATGAATTGAGATTCATTGGATAAAGTGTAAGGTATTTTAAATAGAAAAAAAAATTATATTACCGAGCCAAAAAATTTTAAATGAAAGAACATATTGCTTAACTTAATATGGATACTTAAATGACATATTTATTCACTGGCATACGCATATAGTAAAATAATTTGTAAAAATGAAATCCACGGTTTGCATTTAATATTTTACTTTCAAATGCCCTTCAAAAAGGAAAATTATATTGTATAAAGTCTATAAATGCTTTCAAACTGATAACACTGAGGATTGCTTTTATGTTTAATTTAAATTATTTCTTTATAAAAATTGAAAGAGATTAAAAAAATAAGTTTGATTGTGATAATATAATGAGATATGACTGGATAATTTACTTAAAAAATTTTTATTTAAAAAAAAGTATATTTTTATGTAAAATTCAAAAAATAAAAAGAACAAAAATGAAAACTGCATTATATATAAAAACAGAAACGCATTCCTTAATTTTGAAACATATTCATTTAACAGAAATTCTGTATTAGACGATGAATTTTAATATTTACAGTAACTTTTTTGGTATTTCTAACACTTATTTTTGTTCTTTTTTTTCATGCTGTTGAGAATGCCGAGAATGGAATTTAGAATAATTTTCTCTACCGTATCGTAAATATTAAATACTAACTTTTAAAATATTTATCATCGGTTAGTTATTCATTTACTAAACAATGTTTCGATTTTATGCTTTCAGGAAAATAACAAATATTGTGCAAATAAAATTAAATATTGCTTGCTCAAAATGCAAATGAAATAATAAAGGAAATAACGTAATAATATATGAGATAAGTTTTATTTGGATCAGCAATTATGTCTTTTAACATTCACAAAATTCAGATAATATTATAAAACAGAGCAACTAAAATAAATTTATAGAAGTTAAAAAAAAAATTTCCTTCAAAAAAAATTTAGGGCGAATTTTTATTGTCGATTGAAGAGATTGAGACTTTAAAAAAAAAAAATTACATATGTTGCTAAATGATAAAATATAAAGAAAAAAAGAACTATAATAATTTAACTGTATCGCACTCCAAGAAAATTGAAGCCTTTAAGATGATACCTAAATACACAACCATGAATAACTATTTATATAAATAAAATTCTAATAAAAAATAAAAATTTGCTTAAATTTCATATATATGTAGTGTTTCAAGTCAACATCAAGCTTTTTTTAAAACGGTTTTATTCAGCGATAAATCGAGAGATCTTACACTGAAAGAAAACGGTACCAAGTGAAGCCTAAGTGGCTTTACCACTTATGTCCAGATGTGTTAAGTACCCTTCTTAGTTTATGTGTTATACTTGAAAGTCAAGGATGGCTTATGGTTCTAAAAAAATTATGATCTGGAATTTGAAGTGTTCGGTTTGAACTATCTGTTCCGAGAAATATTTGGGTGTTTACTTAAAGACTTGAAGATGTAACGGAAAATAAAAGTTAAGTGGTATATAGGGGATTTAATTTTAGATCTAATTTAATTACACACACACACACACACACACACACATATATATATATATATATATATAATTAAATATATATATAGTTTCAAGATATATATATATATATATATATTGCTGTAGGGCCTACAGCAAGGCAGTCAGTGTCATTAACCACCACACTGGATGGGCGGCTAATGTATATTTTGTACATTTATCTAAAAGAACTAGGAATGCTTATAACATTTTATCAAATCCAAAGCAGCTCTGTTATTATACGCATCAAACCAAAAATTGACAACTTACGTGGATGTTTGACTATTTTTAAATGTATTTTTATTCTGTAATATTTAGTTTGTATCTTAAATCTTTTATCAAATTGTAACATATGAAACCACGTTTTGAGCCATGTTGTAAGCTAAGAAGAGAATATATGTACTTGTCCAATGAACCTAAAATAATTCTCTTATATCTGATCTCCAAATATTTAATAAATAATAATATATGTATGCATAGAGTATTTTAAAAGGTTAAATAACTAGCTAGACAAAGTATATATACGTGTATTGCTAATCATAATAATAATATATAATAGTGCTTAAATTCTATATTACTCATTTATATTCCTCCTTCAAAAATGGTTTATAGATTCAATTCAAGAATCCTTGAAGAGAATTATTTACTGTAATTCATATACAAGTGAAAACTTAAGAAAATAATGTACTAATGATTAATTTTGGATATAAATTATACTAGTGCCTAGGTCTAGGAGAACCCCCTCCCCCCCAAAAAAAGTTTACATAAAAGTATTTGCATTGTATTTTTGTTTTTAACACTTGTTAATGATATAAAATACAAGTATTTAAGACAATATTTCGTATCATTTAGTATACTTCTAATATGCATGCCCATTTAGAATTTTTTTTCTTCAAACTAAAAGGATTTTAGAAATATTTATTGCGAAGGGGGTTTTACAAATACTGGTTGATTCAAAATAACGTGATTAATTTCAGAGTATCATAATTTTTTTAATATAGTTAATTACATGAAATTTTCAATGTGACTTCGTTCAGCAGAGCACACTTTACGTAAATGATTAGGCCAAGTCAAAAGGGCTTTTTCGAACATTTTGGGGGGAATTTTTCTAGCTTCCTCTTTGATATCTTTTTGAAGCCCTTGAAGTGTTCTTACTTTGCATCTATTTAACTGTATTTTTTTAAATATCCCTATAAAATATTCACAAAATATTCACAGTCGGAAATGATGGTAGCTATTTCTCAGAAGGAAAAAAATTTTTTTTTAATCTTTCAGCAGTTTTATAGTTGATTTTGCAGTGTGACTTGGTACATATTCTTGATGAAAAGAAATCTTTTCTCGAATGTAAACATGTTTACTTTCTTTAATCATGTGCTTCAAATATTTTTTCTGGTAGTATGTAGCTTCAATTTTAGCTTTTAGTTCTACAAACATTAGGTTTATAAAGCCTTCAGAGGACATTACATTACATACCATAACATCTGACGGCTAACTGACCTTTTGAAAAACAGCTACATCTTCGTGACGCTTTTCTAGTGAAATATGCCGTATCTTTGTTTCGCCAGTTGTGAATGACATATGAAACAGTGTTTCATCCAAATTTATCCATGTTTTTTATCTACCTTTCCATAACATTAAATACATAGGAAAAGAGCTTTTTTTCCGTTTTTCTACGGTCTTTGCAGATATTTGATAGCAGAATGGTTCATTCACTTTTTTATAGCCATTTTTCTTTACCTGACGTCAGATTGTCGATTGCGATACCTGTAGTTTATTTGTCAAAGTTCTTTGAGGTAGATACTTTTCCACAACGATAAATCTTTTCAGCTTCTTTTTCTCTTTTTCATTATAAGGACTTCCTTTCGTTCACATTTTTCCCTGGAGGTTTTGATTGTCAGCGAAAGTGTATTTCCTTTTGAAGTTTCAATATTAATACATTAGAAAAATATCTTTTTTGATTTTTAAATGCATTATTTATTATATTATATTAGCAACCACCTTTCAGAAGCTTTAAAATTGGGTTTCAGGCTTGGAGATATAATTTCGGTACCTAATTTACTCCCACTAATAAAAAGAAGAAGCAGAATGCTTGGCATCTTTGGGAAATGGAAAGTGAGGCGTTTCTTTGGGCCTTGAAGTGGAGAAGCTTGGTTTGAAAGGGAGCTTCCTGATTGGTGGACTGGAAAGAACAAGGGGGTGTGGCTACTGAGGCTGCTTCGGAGACAGCCAATGCGATGGAAATTTCTCAGAGTAGGCGGACGAGAGACTCGTCTGCTATTGGCCGAAAAGAATCAGTGAGTTAACTCTCTATTGGCTGCCTTGGAGTTTTGGAACAGAATTTGGGTGGAATAAAGTGCTTGCCGGTGTGTGCTGCAGATTGACAATATAATTTAAAATTAAGAAAGAAAACAAAGATAAAAAAATAAAATGAAAATTTAGAAAGTGGTAATTTGCCACGAGAAGAATGACGCAATTAATTCCTAGGGGGATTATGCGAGTCCAGAAGGATTCTTCTGCGCCTCTTTGTATTGACATTTGGATTGTAATTTTCAAGATTTTAGGTATTAGAGTTATTAAAATTTGGCAGATTATTAAAATATTTAATTGCCAGTTTTTGAACATACATATTTTTTTAAAGGATAAATGTTAATAGCTTTCTAAATGTCTCTATTTTTAGTATATCTACAAGCCTTAGTTATATTCCTGCTTAAAGCATTTTGAGCATTTTCTAAAAGCTTTATGTTTCAATTAGCTGCATAGACCACACAGGGCAAGTGTACGTTAAGATGGGACGCAAAACAGCAGTGTAGAGAAGTACTTTGTTGTAAAGATTCATTTGAGAATTCCTGCAATTTAAGGGGTAAATTGAGCGTAAGGCGTTCCGGAATTTTTCACGCGCTTATATGATGTGTTGTTTCCATGATAAACTTTTTTAGGAGTATTTCTAAATACTTCGTGCCCTGAAACCAGTGTAGTGGTGTGGATTAGAGAGTTGGTGGAGTGACTGGTTTTCTTCTCCTAGTGAAAAGTACGGCTATAGTTTTATCTACATTATTTTTTATTTTCCATATGTTAAATAAGTTTTCAAGAAGGTGCCACTAATAAAATGGTTTGATAAGTATTTTAAATATTTCATTTTTTAAATAAAACTTTAGTAAAGCGCTTAAAATTCACCGTATACAATTATATACTTTTAAAAGTGGTCTAACTAATTTTGATTTAACCGGTAACTTACAAAACTATCCAAATTAGTTAAGATAGTGTACTAAATTAAATTTTAATTTATTGAAATAAGCTTAGAATAATTTATGACAGGGTCATTTGCATGGCTCACTTTCTGTGATGCATAATTTTGATAATTCTTGAGCAATTAAGGCTTTAAAAATACATCTTCTTATATCAAACTAAAATCGTGACCACAGTTTCATAACATTTTGTTATTATAAAATTTAAAACACCTGAAATGTAAAAAACACTAGCCCGAAAATTTTCTATCGTTAGAATTTTATACGAAACTCAAAAAAACTTTTCATTAAAAATTAATCAAGTTTAAGTTGTTGAATATAGTTTTCCATATATTTCAACAACTTATCACCACATAACATTGAAAAGAATTAAGTAATTTTTTTGGCAATTGCTAGATTTACAACACTGTAAAGGAATAAGGATAAATAAATGCAAAAATAAATTATAATTTAAAAAAAAACAAAAGAACACGCTTTTATACTGAATCGAACTAAAAAGTAAAAAAATAATTCTTAATATAAGAATAAAATGATGAACGAGAAAATTAATGTCATTGGGGTAAAAACGTGGGGTGTTCTATAAATATGTCAATTGTTATAGTTTCTAACTTTTTTCAATTCCGAAATTGCACCCCACTCTTTTACCCCAATGGCATTAATTTTCTCGTTCATCATTTTATTCTTATATTAAGATTTTTTTTTTTTACATTTTAGTTCGATTGAGTATAAAAGCGTGTTCTTTAGTTTTTTTAAATTATAATTTATTTTTCATTTTTTAGTTCGATAATAAAAGCGTGTTTTTTAGTTTTTTAAACTGTCATTTTTTCATTGTTGAATTTATCCTTGTGTTTGATATTTGGAGCCCGAATTACGTGGCTGTTGGAATAAGTCTTGCTCTTCAATGGATTTTAATTAAAGGGTCTGAAGTGTATTTATGCCCTCTGTTTACGGGGCCTCGGTGAGTCCCGTATCGTTACATTAGATTCCGTCTCAAGAGAACAGGTCAGACAAATAAAATGTGTGGTAAGAGGAAAAAAGTTCGAATTAAAAAAAATGCAATGTACCACATGTTTTTATAACGGACTAAAAAGCATAAAATTCCTCCTTTTCGTTTTTTCCCTTCTTTTTTCATATTTTCATGCATTGTCTTCCACTTCTGAGATATGGTCCAAATTTAAAGTCTCTAGCTCATCGAGAAAGCACACAGTTTAAAATCAATTACAAAATTCCACCCGGACAGACATTAAAGAAAGCGAGTTAATAAAAACATGGTAATATTAAGTGTCAATCGTATTATCCCCTTTTAAACGTATTGCTATAATGTTAATTCGTATCATCACTTCTAAACGTATTGCTTTGTAAAATTAAAATATTTAGTAGTTAGAACATAAATTACTTTTTTCCCATCAAGCCTATTTCTTTTATTTTCATTCTCAGAAAAATGTTTATATTATAGTAAGCTATTGATAACACACACCCACTCTCCACTCTTTCACATACAGAACACTTTTTTTGTTTTATTTTTATAAACCACACAAGTGTATTAATTAAAAACACTCGCTGTAGGTTACAAATTTTTCTTTTAGTCGCTAAATCTGGAATTAGTCGCCAAATCTGAAAAATTGAATGTGCAATAAGTTGCCAAATCTGGAAGTGATATATTTAATTGTCGCCAAATCTGATTATCGTGATTCCTGACGATCCTGATGAGGACAATGGAACAAAATATGAAATTATTGTATTGTCATCGGGCCTTGACAAGTGTGCAAAATTTCGAATTATTCTGACCTTTTTAAGTGGGTGAAAATCGAGTTCCAAGATTCCGCTACATGCAAGTGAAACTTATAAAAGCGTGTTAAAAAATTATTTATGACTTATTTTTTCTTTTGCTCCTGATAAATGTTTTCTTGGACTGTCCAATACCAATTGAGGGCAGGGAGATAAAAAGAATTGATGCTTTTTCCACGTTGACGTAAAAAGATAAATGGAAATGAATAAGCTGAAGTAAATGTTATACTGTAATACAATTTTGAAATTCAAATTGTGTCAATGTTGTGAACTCAAGATACTTGAGTTGTTTATATTCATGCAATACAAACAGTTACTTTTTTTTTTGCATTACATTCTCGATTTCTTCAAAACTGAGAATTTCCTATGCAGTTTTTTCTGGAAGAAAATTGTTTCAGTGCTATTTCAATTTACATATATATGAATCCGAAAACTTGCTGCATATTGTTTATCATTATACTTAGCATTCGTAGATTCTTGTTGCATATGTAACAGTTCATTCCTTTTCGGATGAATATGCTGCATTCACTATGCTGAAAAAATAATGAAATATCCGAATTCAATACCACAACAGTGACATTTCAACTATATGTTCTTTCTTATGTATTCTAAAAAAATCATAATGCGTTTTTAATGCATCAGGTAATCTATTGTTGGCCAATATTTGCATATAGAAGTTTGTGTTTTTTTTTTTAAGAAAAAGTAAATTACCTTTTTGGCTAAGGTGCAACGTTTCGTGTTTTTCTTTCATCATTTCAAGAAAAAAAGTTACCATTTTTAAGTATAGTATAAGGTATGTTAAAGTTTTTAAGTGAAGCTTAGTTGTTCCAAACTATGTATATTTATTTATATTAATAATGTTTACTTGTTTTCATTAGATTAGTGTCTTTGAATGTATCTTTATTAGTAAACCAATGTATTGCATTTGTGCTCTTATTCTGTGTTGTATCAATATGAAAAAGCAAAATGAATAATACCAATTTTATAAATGTAAAAATAAATATAACATTTGAAAAAAACAAAAAATATATTATTTAGGAAAATACACAAAATGAAACCTAAAATTTATAAAAAAAGGGAATATATACCTTTTTAAGCATAATTTTTAAAAAGTGTTTATGAATTTGCTTATTAAAATTTTTAGAGAGAGTTAATCTAAATTGATAATTTAGGTGAAGATTTCTTCTCGTTATAAAAAAGTAAATAAAAATGTAACATATGTGCAAGATGATACATAAAAAGTATACACTTTCCATGTGCTGTAAAATACACACAGTGAATGAATGACACGCACCACTTCCAGCTCCGGGATTCCGGTGTTTCTTCAAATCCTGGGATTAAATTAACTAATCACGAGATTTAATTTTTGTTTGAATTATATTTTTAAATTTTTTCTCATCAAAATTTTCTAAGAATTTAATTCTTAGAAAGTTTATATATATATTTTTTATGAAATACGTACGTAGATTTCTTTTCTTTTGTGGAATTATTATTTTTTGTACTGATTAGTATATTGAAAAAATAATCTAACGGAGCAATTTTAAACTACAAGTACTTGGCTACAAGGTACATTTTAATATTTTGCATTTAATATTCATTTTAAAATGGATTAAATTCACAGACAAGCAGTTCCAGGTCTGATTCACGAGATACACTGGTAGACATTTGCACGTACAACGCATTACTGAGGAAAATGCTTATACTTTCGTCGCTGACATCTCGTGTTTTAATTTTATAACTTTATACATACTTAATATTATAATATTTTTGGATTATTCTAGTATACTTATTAGACAAAAGTATTCTTATTAATTTTATTGTATAACTGCATTACAAACAACTCATGCAACTAGATCTTATATTCCAAATGAGGTAACACTCGAAATAGATTCCTATTCTGATTCAATAACTGAATCAATTTGTACACAAAAGTGTAGCAGAAGAACTAGATAAAATTAACAGAGAGGGATATGCACCAATGCAGCTTATTAGATTTTAGACACTGTCATCAAATATTCAAAAAGAAATGTCTCTTTTACAAAGCCTCTTTTACATTCTAACAAAACTTAAAATAATTTTGCACAGTTCCGTTACAAGTAACATATTACACTGTTTTTAATATATTGTGCCTTGAAACTGTAAACATTTTCATAAATTTCTCTGTAAGAGAACAGAGTAAGATAATTAACTTTTGCGTAACTGGGTCATGAGAATATTTGGAAATAAACTATTTAAATGATACAATTCAAATTAAATTTTCGTGATATACTTTTTTATTTATAAAAGATGTTTATCATCTACATTTACTAACATTTTACCAATTTATAATTTATAATAATTTACGGCACTTTTCCGTTTCGCTGGTGCAGCTGATAAAGTTGCAAAAATGATACATCCGACTTCAAACGGAATATTCCCTCTGATAATCTTTAACCACCACATTTTCGAAACAAGGTCTGATGTTTTGATGTCCGTAATGTATTTTTTATAAAATATCACAAATGGATGAATAGCCAATGAGAAAACTCATATCTATATCTTTTATATATGTGCTGTGTGTTGTCGTCAATAACGCCAATTTGGCGATATTTGCGCCGGTGAAACAGAATAGTACTCATCTTTTATTTCATGTAATAAATTTATTTTGATAACTACAATTTCATCTAATACCTCGTTTTGATATTGGTACTTCTAAACACACTGGTATTCTTATGTTAAACTTTAATCTATATCATTAATTATCCAATAAAATACAAAAACTTAATTCTACAAAGCATCAATTGAAGCTGGAATTGAAAATTTTAAGGGAATCCTTGTTTCAGGAAACTATGAATCAGCACTACATAAAATGTGCACAAAACCCTTCTTTGTAAAGTTATTTGCACATTAGCAATAAATTAAATTACGAATAAATTTGTAAAATTCTATTTATTGCAAATAATAATGGATATATATGCGATCTAAGAAAAGAGTAGATTAATCGCAAAAGTTTTTGAATAATAGAACTTGTAAACTCAAACTAGACGTAAAAATAAAGAGTGTTACAAAATATAGAATAATATATAACATTTTAACTGTAATTCCATTAAATGTCGAACATTTCTACATATATAAACTTAAATGAATTTCTGAAGCACATTCTTTATAGTTCCATAAGGAATTAATTACATACCTCAAAAGCTGTCGCAATTAGAAGTTCAAAGATTCGCTGGAATATTTACGAACATTTTCAGATAGTTTGCTTCTGGAGCATCTTGATATCCTTTGAAATGGAATTTAATTTTAAAACTTTTAGAAAGCAAACATCGTGTTCGAGTAACTAAGCAACTATCTTACATTAAACCAAAGATATTACGTGTTTTAACGGTAGGTATAAGATTTGCCGAAACGTTTAATACGACTTGTGTATAAATGTGAATATTTGACTATATCGATTTTAAACCCCCCCCCCCCCCCCAAATTTAAAGCAATATCAAATACTTTACTGTCCAAACAAGGTTCGGTTCTAAGTCTAAAATTAAAAAGTATGTGTTGTCATTAATTTTTTAAGGACTAATTCAACAGGAAATGATACATTTGCGTTTTGGGGTAGTCGTAAAAATGGAACTAAGTTATCACCAAAATTGTGACAAATGTTAGTAATAATTTTAAAAAAGTGATAAACCTACTACACAATCACGAGTTTGAGTGCTTATGGCGCATGTGTGGAAAGACAATTGTGTGCTCGGAGTTTAATTTGGGGAGGTGGGGGGAAATCAATAGTCGCCAACGGGCCTCTGAAATGGAAAAGTACCTAGGAAAGAATGATGTATCAGAACCGAAATTATAAAACACATCAAGAAAAGTCCGGAATAAAGGTAGCAAAAAATATTTGTAGGCCTTTCTACATTACAAAGAACGACTTTCTTACTATCTTAAATTACTCTGGGCCAATTATTTCGGATTTTTTTCACTGATTGGGGATCTGTTGTGTCACAACTTTAAGTGTGAGTTAAGTACCCATTCACACTAAATATGCACAATGTAAATAAAAATATGCACACTCCTAAATAAAAAACTTCCTTGAACGATACCAAAAAGTAGTAATTAAATAGGCAAATAATTTCGAAATGAAATAAACTACAAAACATATTGTTACGAATTCTGTAAATTGGTGTAATTTGTCTTATGATAATGAATGTTATATGTATCCCATTGTATTTCAATAGCAAGTCGCCAAATTGGCGAGATATTGGCTCATTGGCGATGTTTTAGGCAGCTAATTTTTGTCGCCAAATTTGGCAACATTTCGCCAAGTTTGGCGACGGAAGTTGGAAACCTTGGCGACAGAGAGAATTTTCTAGAGGGATCCTGATTTCTTGAATTCTCTCCAAGGTTCTGGATTTTTCTAATATGACATAACTTCCTGTTAGTGACGTCACTTCCGGCAGAGAGCATATAAAAACAAGCACGAAAGATTAGGAGTGGTATTGGAGCCTTAGAAGCTGTAGGCTGGTGACTGAGCTATTGAATGCGCAGTGTTATTCTTGTAGTCTTCGTTAAATAAATAGCTTTATTTATTTCTTTTAAAAGGATTCTGCTTATTGAATTTACTCTAAGCACATCGCAGAAAATTCGTAACAATATAAATAATAAATAATAGTTAAAAGACAGAATTATACAGCAAAAATAAACACCCATTATTAAGAAACAAGTTTAAATGTTGTAAACTGATATAATTAAGAATTATTTTACTTAATTTAATAAAATATAAACTTTTCCTACTAACATATGCAATTTTTTTTGCCTATAAATATGTAACGTTTATTAATGAGACTTTAAGAATGATATATTAGTAACAGCTGTTTAAATCCGGTTAAAGCCCTTAACCGGTTTGCTTGTACACCGCATGGGCTACCGAAAACTAGCCACAACCTGTTTGCCCGCACGCTGTAAGGGCACTGATTTTTTCTTCTTTCTATCTTTGATTTGCATATATTTTTAATTCCTATAGTGTGATTACTAGTGTTAGTGTTTTTAAGAGATGCAGTTTGTCCATAGTACTGAAATACTTTTCATCCAGGAATTTCCTTGTGGTGAAGGTGGGGATTTTTCAATGAAAGTGGAAATTTAGATTCTTGAAAATATTCAGGAAGGAACAGGGATTGACAAGGAAATATGTACATTGTTGCTTGAGAAGAAATGAAAATGGAAAGCTAATCCAAAAAAGCCTAAATTATCTCGTTCTCCATTGCAATGTGTAAGACTTAATATTATACTACGCTTCAAATTGTGTGTGCATATATATGTGCACATCTACAAAATCCTCAACCGTTTGAAAAAGAGATAGGAACGACAATTTTCTTTTGTAAATATAAATAAAATTCTTTTAATGAAAATGGAACATTCTGCATAGCACGCAAAGTCTAATTATAAAAAGCAAACATTTTTGGGGGTTTTTTTGTGTGCTCCACATTCACAAAATAAAAAAATAGTGTGAAAACTTTAAAATTGAAACAAAATTCTTCCATTTTCGCATTCGGTTAAGTGTTATGCTTAGTTATATGCAATTAAAAATGTGCCTTTTTCGGAACATTTTGGGTCAAAAAATTGACTGTTTGAAGGGTTAAATATCATATGTTTTTTTACTATAAAAAGTACATTACAATTTTTCGTAAACGAGTACATTGTATCATAAGCCCTTATATTTTATAAGTAGAAATAATAGGGAAACAATAACTTTGAACATTACAGCAGTCTTCTTTAAGAGATTTTGTGGACAGAGTGATAGTTTTTGAAATGATAAACTATAAAGTAACACGAGAGCTATTGGTTACTGACTGACTTCAAGCCTCGGTCAAACGCCGAAGACGACATCTGAGGCGGAATTCCTTTCTCAAAACTGCACAAATGGGAAGATTTTGAGCTCCACAGATATAAGGTAAACTCTACACGGCGGGTCTGTAGTAGCAACATGATTCGAAATCGCGATACATCGCCCATTTCCACTTGATCATAATCACTAGGATATCGATGCTGCATTCGGAGGGCATAAATTATTTCCGTTAACTAAAGAAGGTTTTAGAAAACATAGTATCTTCTTGCACTAATTTTCAATTATTATTATCTCCCCTGAAGTATAGTTTTTTGTAGGATCCCTTAAGAGTTTCTATGGACACAGGTTGGAAAATGCTGCTTTAAAATATTGATACAAGTCAATCTTGCATTCAGAATCAAAATAACAATATTAGTCTTGTAACGGTTTAATCTATATCAACAATCAAAAGGGCATATTAAAGGACACTTGAAACTATGTATACCGGTTGGTTCAAAAATAATGCAACCAATTTTAGAGCATCATAATTTTTTATTGAATTACGCTATTTACATTAAATTTTCAATGTGATTTCCTTTAACATAGTACATTTTGCATAAGCGTTTCGGCCAAGCCAAAAGGTTTTTTGACTATTTTTTGGAAGGGCTTTGATTGCTTTTTGAAGCTCTTGGAGTGTTCTTACTTACGTCTGTTTAATTGGATTTTTTTTTAGTATCCCCAATAAAAATTAATCGTAAGGAACACAGTCAAGGGATGGTGTTAAACATTTCTCAGGGGAAGAAAAATTATTTTATAATCTTTCAGCCATTTTATAGAGGATTTTGCAGTATGATTTGGTGCAGAATATTGGAGAAAAGCAAAGTTTTCTTGAAGGTAAAGACGTTTACTTGTTTTGATAAAGTGTTTCAAAACTTAATTCTGATATTATTTAGCATTTGTTTTAGCCTTTGGTTCTACAAAAATGGGTTTGTTAAGCCTTGAGAGGACATTTCCATCCAGGACCATAGTACCTAGCTCCCGACTTGCTTTTTGCAAAACTGCTGCGCTTTTGCGACGTTCTTTGCGTTACATATATTGTTTCTTCGTTTTGCGAGTTTTGAATTATAGATGAAACAGTGCTTCATCCGGAGTTATCCATTCTTCTTATCTACCTTTGCGTAACATTAAATACAGAGACCACAGGAATGTTTTCTTTGGTCGTTTTTTTACGGTCTTAACAGACATTAGAAGACAGATTGATTTATTCACTTTTTTATTGCCAATTTTCTTTATCTGACGACAAATTGTCGATTGCGATACCTGTAGTTTCTTTGCTAATATTCTTTGAGCAGAGGATTTTCTACAGCCATAAGTCTTTTTAGCTTCTTTTTTTTTCTTTTCCCCAGAAACTGCTTTCGTCCACTTTTTCTCCCTGCAGCTTTTGATATATCCAGCCAAATTTTTTTTATTGTTGACGTTTAGTTAGTAATCCGTTAGCAAAACGTCTTTTCTGATTCTCAAATGCTTTATTTATAACATCATTTAGCATACATCTCTCAAAAGCTGCAAAATTTTGTTTCGGGCTTGAAGATGTACTTTCGAAGCCATAATTTGCTCCTAATATAAAAAAAATAGTTAGATTGCTAATTTAAATGTTTCATTTTGAAAATATAGCTGGTAGCAAAGCTATAAAAATTTTACCATTTACAGTTATATTCTATTAAAATTGGTCACACAAATTTTGAATCAACAGGTAACTTTTAATGTTTCATTTTTATACGGATTATAGTTAAAATTATTTCTTGGTTTTTTCAATTGAACTCGGAAACCATTTACAAAACCCTAAGTAAATCCGTCTGAAAAATTCAAACATTATTTTTTTTCTGCTATCATACGTAATTAAATTTAGATTATCTACACTAATATAAGTGGAATATTAAAAATTCAACCCTATAACCATTAAGTGCAGGAAGACTGCACATTTTAATTAAGATGTAATATTACTGTGTGATGCTAAATTATGTTAATACAAATATTACACCAGTAAAAATTTCCCATCTAGAGAAGAAGATCACTGTACCTTTATATAGTGTCGGAAATAACCATTGCTATTAGAAAGGGGAAAAATTTCATCCGAAAATTTACGTAAATTGAATGCGGAATAAACACTGCAAACTGCTTGTACTTCAGAGGTAGAAACACTTCTAGTAAATTTCGGATCATAATTATTATGTTCTATTTGTATGTTTTAACTCAATACAGAATGAATGTAAAGAAAAAATATACCAAGTTTTTTTTTGTTTTGTTACAAGGGTTCGATGAGTGACCCTCTTGTTATACGGCATTCGTCCGATCTGTAATCTAAGTCGTTACATGCATTTTTATAGCATCACTCTATCAATGGCTCGTAATGTTGCACAAATACATACTTGTCGTCCTATGTTATTTGTTGTATCAATTGCAAATGATACGGATTGAAATTTAAATTCTGTCGTAAAATTTTCATACTGTTTTCTGGGACATTTCAAATTCACAAGCAACAAGTCTCGTAGGGTTCCACGAACTTCGAACAAAACTCTACCTCACCCTATTCATTGCTTCTTCCGAGATGCTTGGCCGACCGATGTTTTTTTTTCTCTCAAGAAACCTATTGTTTTTTAAATTGATGATAACATCGCAGAATGCTCTAGTTGGTTAGTGCTTGGTTTCGTAGTGATTTCTAATTGCGCATTGCAAAGACATAATGGAAAAAATCCGTGCATACTCTTATACGTAAAAAATCTTCTCTGCCACGGTCGCCATGTTTGGATTTCAATTACAGAAATCTTGAATATAGTGTTGATTGTTGCTGAAAAAACTTCTTACTCTTTTCTTTACATTTACGTATCAATCACTGTAATATACACAGTTGTTTCGAAAATATGATTTTTAAAATTGGTTCCACTATTTGTACTCACACTGTATAAAATTAATAATAAATATTGAAAACATGAATATTCTTATTTTGTGTAATTATTCTTGATATCAACTAAACATAACTCATATTTAGTTTCTTTTTTTTAATTGATGCATTTTTAGGAATTTTAGGAATAAATATTATGCTCCTGAGATTTTTTGAAAATTCCTGGGAAGGAAAAAAGGCCAGAAAATTCAGAAATTCTAACTGCAATGTTATATTTTTCTCTGATTTAAAATAGAGCAGAGAAATAATATGCCTATCTTCTCTTGCGTATTACCTTTGAAATTTAGAGAGCAAAGTATTTTGGAAGAATTTTCATATGTCATATACCATAAAATTTTATAAGACGAAATAGTTCAAAGAAAGCTATTTTATTGCAAAATGTATTTTTAGTTATAAAAATAGAGTCTTTTCTGAGAATAAATGTATTCTGAGGGTAAAAATATGATCAGATTTTTCACAAAAAATAGTAAGAGATATTGAGAATAAAATGAGATTCTTTTGCTACATTTTAGGCGATAAACTATCTCATATTTATCATGTCTTAATACCCAGACTACCGTAGTAATACAGTTTTTTTCCATTAAATATATTTGATCTAGTATTAAAATTAAAAATATAGCTCTTTTTGAGGGGGAGTTAAAAAAGGCATTAAAAGTAACATTAAAATCTAAAAAGAATGGCCTCTCTAAAAAAATAACCTGATTCTGATTTATCTTATAATAAATAATTTCAAAAAATACCGAATGATTTTTCCATTAAATTTTAAAAGGTACGATTTTTCATGCTCGATAGAAAAAGAAAATAAATTAAAATAAAGGCATAAAAAGGATTTTTCTTGTTATTCCTTTTCGAAGAGAAATTAGTTATTTTAAAGCTTCTACCAAATATTTTGTGTAAATCTCCTAGGTTTATTTTAATTGGGTTTATTTTTAATCCGTTTCTCTTTAAAACAAGATTCTTTCTGATGCCCTATCTTTTTTTCCCATTGATATAATTTTGACTTCATTATATAAACACCTTAGAATACCGTTCTTTGCCGCCCGAATAAAGTTAGAGCAAATGCTTTTAATATTCTATGCTGCGTAATTAGCCTCTATAAAAGAAATTACTTTCTAAGAAAAAAAATTTATGCTTTACATGACTGACATATTATAGAATCTTTACATATATAGAAGAAAAGCGACTCACTCACTGACCACTCACTCATCACGATATCTCAAGAACTATTAAACCTACAGACTTGAAATTTGGTAGGCATGTTCCTTTCATGGAATAGAGATCCGCTAAGAAAGGATTTTTTGTGAAAATCGACCCTCAAAGTGCGTTGTGGGACTTAAGGGGCGTCATAAATAATTACTTCCGTTTTCAAACTATTAGGCTTAAGAATATGAAATTTGGCAAGTATGCTCCTTTCATGGAGAAGAGTTTTGCTACAAAAGAGGTTTTGTAAAAATCGACCCCCCAAGGGCCGTTGCAGCGGCTTACTTAAGGAGTGTTAAGGTATCCGACTGGTTGTGACAATTTTTTTTTAAAAAATGTTGTTTTTAGATTTCATTAGTACATTTTATGAAAAATATGCTAAAATTAAGGACGAAAAAGATGGAATAAGAAAAAGAAATTACTATTACTAAAATCGGAAAAAATGGGTAAAATTTAAAAAATACCATAAACGCAGCCCATTCTGTACCAAAAGTGCATGAACAAAATTTCAATTTTTCAATTCTGATGTGTTGCTATGTTATTCATTTTTCAAGTGAACTTCAGGATAAGAGATAATTAATTTTTACAATAACTAGAGCACTTTATCTTATTTGTTATATGAAATTGCTAAAAAAAGTGATTATATTCACATAAGGGACTGTAAATTTTGTAATAAAACAGTGATTAATAAACTTGAAAGTTAAAACATTCATACTATTATACAGAACATACACAAAAAAACTCTTTTATTATTTTTAAATCTTTTTGAGCAATCGCTGTCCCCGTTTGAGCATTTTCAAAAAAACACATTTCGAGTAAAACGTGTTTTAAAGTATGACATATCTTGCTTAAAGTAAAGGCATCTGCTCTTACTAAAACACGTATAGTGTTTGTTCCAGTGAACGGAAAATAATAAATTTGGTATTTTTATATAGCTAATAAGATGCCCTATAAAATAAAATCATAAAAAAGTTTGTCAATTTTGGCAAAATTCACAATTTTAGGGTAGTCGGATACCTTAAATTTAAATATTTTTGTTTTAAAACTACTAGACTTAAAGACTTGAAATTTGGCAGGTGAGCTCCTTTTATACATTAGAATTTCGCTACAAAAGGGTTTTTGTGAAAATCAACCCGCAAGGGGTGTTGAAGGGGGACTTACTTAAGGGGAGTTATATATAATTATTTCTGTTTTAAAGCTATTAGACTTCCAGACTTGAAATTTGGCAAATGTGCTTCCAAATATTTAAAAGAATCTAAATTTTTGCCTTGAATGAAAAGTTCTCTCCTTCATCACAAAGAAAATTCCAGAAGAGCAGTATTTCAATTCCATACGTAAAACTGCGTCTCATAAAAACACTATCACTAATAATCTCACTAGATGAATTTTTTTAAAAAAATGAGCATATTAAAGGTAGAAAGAAAAAAAGTGTCAGGGCCCGTACGGAGTATGGTCAAATAGGTTGCGGGCAGCTTTTGTTACCCTTATGTATATGGATAAACGAGTTAAATGGTTAATTTATGTATTTTTTTCTAATTTTTTTCGTTTTTATTTTCAGAATAAGTTTATAATACATGGTAATAAAAGCAACGTGGCCGTGGGTAGCCTAGTGGTTAGAGCATTGGCCGCCAGACCGGAAGGCCTGGGTTCGAATCACGGTGCCACCAAATACTCACCGATTACACGCGGAGAACATGCTCGTTAAATCTGTGGGTTCGAATGTTGTCGCTATCAATCGTAAGCAAAATCGTACTGTCACCTTCATGGGTTCAAAGCATAGGCTAACGACAGGCGTATCTTTAGCCCTTTGCCATGATGAATTTCGTGGGCCTCGATCTAACTACGCCAGACAGGTGGCATAAGCAACAACAACAACATAAAAGCAACTCAATGGAACATTGACGAAAAATCTATTAAATTTGAAACACAGTCTTATTTATGTATTACTTAAGCAAAGATATATTTCCCTTATAATTTCCACTCTCTATCATTAAAAAGTTTTAGCTCTAGAGGAATTTAATCAGAAGAGATCTATTTGTTCCTTTATAACCTTTTGAAAGGACATCTCGATTGAATTGCACGGAATACGGGTAGTAATAGACTTGATCAATGTAAGCTATTGTCATGCAAAGAGATTGGTAGCTTAGGATATTACCTTATTTACCTAATTTCCACTGAAAACGTTGTGAAGACATTATGGTCCAGTTAGTGTTTGTTGTGTTACCATTGTTGTTTTACATTGAAATTCTTATATAGGATCACTCTTTTAATTTGCTATGCATGATTTAGTACTAATAGGAGAATCAGACTTTGTATAAAAATATATAAATAAAATACAGTTAATATATTAAGGAGCGATTAAGTTCTGTAGAATGTTTATTAGGCATCTTTTCATGCAAGTACATTGGTTTTGTAAGAAAATTAATTCATTTAGTATTTTAAGAGTAAGTTTTTCCAAATGATTAAAAGCTCTTCATTAATCGGAAAGCTCAAATTTTCTCTTTATGTTTCGAAAAGAAATATACCCTTTTAAAAAAATATCATCGTCTGCCCTAATTAGTACCCTATCGTAGAATTTTTCCAACTTTACAGATTCACTTGAGCGACACATTTTATATATCTACACCCAATTTTTTGCAAGGTCTTTTTAACTTCATTTTGATATAACACAGAAGATAATAAAGAACTTTTTTCACACAAATTTTTTGTTCTAGCATGAGTCCTCCAAAAAATTTGGGTACTCGTGCTCTTTGGATTCAAAGATTTGATCGAATTTTTGATAGTTTATCATAATAAAGAAGTCGTTAATGACGAAATCAAAAACGAAGTTCAGTTTTTTAAAGCTTATTTAATTCTCGAGGGCTTGAAATTTGCCACAAATAGAGAACAACGTTTTCTAACTCATAATTCTGTCATAGAGCGTACATTGAAATTTCACAACTTAATCTTGAGTTTTGTGCAGCAGGATATCAGGAATTATATAAGTAACTTGAGAAAATAAAAACATTCCTCTAATAACAGACTTTATAACAACAAAAAAACCCAATTAAAGCCGTTAATAACGAACTTAATTCTTCATTTGAATAAAAACTGACAGTTTTGCTAGACATAGCTGACACATCTAATGAGGATAGCATTTTTGATCCAGTTCATAATCAACGAGCACGTTTGTTATCAAATAGCGAAGCATAATTATTAGTTAGTAGTTTTTCAAATTGTTATATGTTTTAAGTACTTACAGACTGAACTTCCACTGTATACTATATATATTACTTTTTTTGCAAAAAAATGAATTTTTTGTTTTGTAAATATGTAACATGGATTTCATTATTGCTTTTTTGTATATTTTTTGGGGGAAATATTAAGACATTTTTTTCCTTACACAATATTTTGAAATTATGGAACATATCCCTAAATTTAGCATGTATCGTATGTATTTCTGTACCCGTTTTTTTGCACGGTTTGTTAAGGAACATATCTACAGTGTAAAAGAAGAGTTGGGCGTAGCTATATAAATAACAGTTCCCTCTCATATTTGAATCAATATATCTAGTAAATGAAACCAAGCTTCTGGGATCAGTTTTCACTGATCCATCAGATCTAGACAATGGTAGGACTCTTCGAAAAAGCAGTGCAAAAGATATCTCACGGTGTAACATATGGAGATATTGAAACCTATCTCAATAATACTTCACCTTGAGAACCAAAGCGATCTGTTCAACTCAATGGGTAATGTTGTTTTTATGTACTCTCTTATGTTCTTATGGAAGTGAGGTGAAGTTCCATCTTGTTGGAAAATGAAATTTTTGAAATCCTCTTCAAGTTGAGGCATCAACAATATTTAGATATGTCCAGAAACGAAGGTCCCTTTACGATACTTTCTCAAAGAAAAAGGGTACATGATGCTTTTTTTTCTGTATATGGCAGCAAAGCTCTTCAACTTTCGATAATCTCTAATATGCAGAATGATTCGCCGAGGGAATTTATGACGGTTGATTTTGCAGTTGATCTGGAAAGTTGTTTTAGCAAAGGAGTATCTCATCATCATAATCCTCATTTCACAGAAACCCAAAGTCTTTCAGCAGAAAACAGTGAGGTGCAACGTTCCGTGAATGTATACACAAGTTTCTGCTTGTACCTCGATATTCAAATTACGAAGAAAATCCAACGTGGGGAAACGATAGATCCACACTGATCCGTTCACAGACTACCTCTTAATTTGAACCTTAGTCAAATGAAGCGGATGACACCTGACATGGCCCTTCCTATTTAAACTAACACTGTACCCCAAATAGAGAACTTAGAGTCTAGGTAGATTTAGCGTACATCAGAACTTCAACACGGTGGGACTTCAGTGCCACTAGGGCTCGAACTCATGACACTCAAGTCAAGTGTGCAAGATCATAATTACTAGGCTATCATGACCATATAGAACAATAAATATTACCACTTTGTATCAAGTTCATTAAATCTTCCGGATTTTTTACAAGAATAAACTTTATACAATTCTGACGGTTTTTTTCGTCTTTTCGGCTCTAGATATGCACAAGAAAATCATGCATTACATCTCTCTCAGAGTGAAATTATATAATAATAATCTCTTTAAAAGTGTAGTCGGTATCCCTATACCTCTAATGTTAAATTGAGCCTTTTTATGTACCTTTTTCTCAGAAACTGTAAATTATAAAATCTTCAAATTTGTCTGTATATTCATTAGACTTTTATATTTATACTGAAGTGAGATGTTTATAAAAATATTTAAGTTTTTTCCAAATCTTACAACGTAAGAGTGTGAATTTTTTGAAACTTTTGATTTTTTTTTTCACGATAGCTGACATTTACAAAAGTATTTTGGGAATGTTAATAAAAGCTCACTTTAGTATATATAGTTATATATCAGTTATGTTCAGTAAAATTATCGTGTGTAGATATTCAATAGGTTCTGAGAAAAAGGTATACGCAGTTTGAAAACATCATTTTGAGAAAATCGCATTTTTAATATAAAATGTCACTTCATCACAAAAATTATGAATTACAACATGTGTATTGGTCCCATTTTATTAAACATTAGCTTATCCTATATTTATTTTAAGACATTTGTTTCCTATTTTACCCCACATTACGAAGACAAAGAGGGAGGGTTTTTTGAGTCCCGCGTATTTATATGAAGCGGCAACAGAAAGTTTTAGAATCCACATAACATCTGTGGGTGTATACCAAGATTGGTGGAAGAATATAGTTCGATGATTCTGATGTAATCTGACAAAAAAAATGAAAGCTGTTAACTTTCTAGACATACAGTTATAATCCTACCATTATAAGGGTGAGTAGTTAATTATTTAACCTCGAGTCCTAAAGGAGAGGACCATTGAAATTTTTAAAAAGTTGTTTTGTGAAATTAAAGAAAATTATTATGTATATATATAATGTTTTTACCTGAGTACTTTTTTCCGATAGAAAAAAAACCTGTGTGATTAATATTCCATTCTGATCATGTTACCCTTTAAGAAGCAGCGTATTTTATTAAACCACACATTTATGCACGATTCATACCAATTTTTGAGGTGTAAAATGTTTCCATATTTTGTTTCTTTCCCTGTATGGCAAATTGCTTTTTAAATTTGCTTATTCAAGAATAAACACTCTGTGTCTGTGGAACATTTCTAGATTTTAAAAATAAAATGTGATAAATAAATTCAAATGTTACAATAATATAACAAATTTATATAAGAATTGGTTCAGATTTCAACTGCAAATGTTTTCCAAGTTAGGATTAATCTTTTACCTTTAAGAGAATATAGCGTAATTTAAATATTTCAATTTAATGTTGATTGAACAGAAAGGTAATGAGACACATTAATATTTGGTTCAAGTAGTTCTCTTTTTTTATAGAGAGGCTTCTTCCTAGTTATAAAATTTTATATTGTTTCTTTTTGAAGTCTTTTCGTGTCGTATGTGCATTTTATACACTTCCTTAAAATAACCTGTTACCTTAAATTCCTTATTACCTGTGAAAATAATGTATAACTTTTTTAATACCCCAACCTATAAGCTTATAAATTTTATAGAAATTGAAAACCCATTAAATTTAAAAACTGAACTTCTTTTTAACTCGAATTTTATACTATGAACTAGAAAATACGATGATATTATATTTGATTTAAGTTCGAAATTAAGCCCTACAATCATAATTTAGTGCTTCCCGGCACATCTTATTTTATTTGTTAGGTTTGGGGGAAAATAACAAAAAACAAAATCGCACCTTTTTTAGCAACGTCACATTCTTTCTTATATATGAATAAATCACTGGATGAATCAAAGAATTTCACATATTTCGAAGAAAAAATTTTCTATTTTGCGCCTTTCAGAAGAAAGAAATTTTGGAAGAATTTGCCTTCAGGTGATTCTTTTGCATTCCACCTTTCAGGTATTTGAAAAATGCATCAGAAATTTAAGATTTTTCCAAATACTTTTTCTCCCACTGATTTAAAGTAAGAATTTTGTGAACTAAAATTTCACACTTTCTTTACTGAATTCCAAAACAGGAATTTGCACTATTATTTTTTCATTTGTTACTTTGTAGCATTTACGCAAATAACAGTCATTCCACACATTTTTTTATCAATGTTCTCTCACACATTGCTTTTTATTGACTTCTTTGTGTTCGTGTTAATTTACAGAAATATAATGAGAAAAATGCAAATACTTCAAAAATAAATTTTTCCATTAAAAAATGCTATTAAAAAGTTGTAATGTATTAGAATGCAGTTACTATGGCAATGTTTGGGGTATTTTACTCAAAAGGGCTATGTGAACACGGCATTAATTATACACTGCTGGCCACCTTAAATTCAGCACCAAGAAAGACAAGAGATAGCACAACAAAATTTATTTTGTAGATAACATGTTGACCAAGTATAAAATGATTAAATTTATAGACTTCTGTGAATTGTGATTCCTGGCAGAATCAGAAGCCAGAGTAGCCACCATTATTGGAGATCACCGCTGAAATACGCCTCGGCATTGATTCAAAGATAATTTGGATGTGTTCTTGGGGCACAGCAGACCAAACAGCTTCCACACATTGCCAAAGTTGATCTGGTGTGGCAGCTGGGGGTGCAATCTGGATCAATCGTTGAAGAACCATGGATCACCTGTTTTCTATCGGCGAAAGATCCAGAGAGTGAGCCGACCAGGGAAGCAATTCAATCTGGTTATTGACGAAGAACCTTTGGACAATACGTACCGCGTGTGGTCACGCTTTATCATGTTGAAATATGGCTGTGGTCAAGCCCTGGAGGTAGGGAAGGACGACTGGCTCCAACACCTCGGAGATGTAGCGCTGTCTGTTTAAAGTACCAGCAATGCGTACTAGAGGAGTGCGAGAGTGATATCCAATACCGCCCCATACCATAATACCTGGTGCAGGACCAGTGTGGCGGTGCATAACGCAGCTGTTCAGCATCCTCTCTCCCCGGTGTCTCCAGACTCGAATCCCACAATCGTGGGGTTGCAGACAGATGCGTGACTCGTCAGTAAAGACAATTTCATTCCATTCTGCTGCCCACATCCATCTTTCATCGCACCATTGGCGGCGGAGACGTCTGTGGTTCTGCGTCAAGGATAGACCAAGTAATGGACGTCTTGCGGACAGACCACTCTGCTTTAAATGGCGTCAAAGGGTACGCGTAGACACTGAATGATGCGTTACAGAATCAATGTGCTGTGCTATGGTTTGTGATGTGACTGAATGATCCGTCACTGCCATGCGCACAATTTGTCTGTCCACAAATGAAGTGGTGAACTGAGGTGGATGCGATCGACCATGTGGGTCCGTTGTACCCTCCTGCCTACAACGATCACATATTCGCATTACAGTCGTTTGGTTTCGTCCAATACGACTACCGATTTCCCCGAAAGATAATCCACAATTTCGGTAAGCCACTCTATCCTTCCTCTGTCGAACTTGGATACTTGATCAAAAGCTGATCGATGTTTTCTACGAGACATAACTGATCGTTTTTTGAAAAAAAACCACAAGAAAAACACACTTGCCGAACTTGAAATCGCAAAATCTCCAAGCCTTAAATAGTGCTTTGAGGTGGCGCCACAGCTGTGCGTGATGTGCGTCTGCGCTGAAATTCTAATCCTTTGCATACCTCACATCCGCTAATGCATGTTGTTAATTTCATGTTATTTGCGTGCTTCCTTCAGGTTGTAGTATTTACAGTGGCCAGCAGTGTAGCTTTCAGTGTAGCAGTGTAGCCTGATGTTAATACAGTTTATCATATATTAATTCATTAATATTTGAACAATTATTTAATAAATAGTAACAAATAAAAATTATAGTCTAATGCCATTCAAAAAGAAAATCTTTCGTTGTGTCCCTGTAACGCAATATGTAGCGCGTTGCACTTTCTCTAATACAAACGTCGCATGTTCAAATTCCACCTGCAATGTCCTAATTTTTTACAATGTGATTTCTTTTTACCATTTTGTTAGAATAACTCAATTTAATTAATGAGTAAATTGTAACAAAAAAAAAATTCTAACACCATATATAGAGAGGAAAATGGCAAATTGCATTGAAACGCTTTCTACTTTGTCACTTAATATTGTGATTCTGTCATACGTATTATACATATTTATATTAGTTATAATTATTTATAAAAAGTAACTAAAATAAAATTTTTATTTGTTGACCTAAGTAAGAATTGACTTAAAAAAATTACATAACTTAATTTGAATCATTTTGGGGGATTCTATTTTCTTCTATTGGTTCTTTTCATTTTGAGTCTGCGTTTATTTATCGAAGCTTACATAAGTATGTCAAAAACTAAATGCATTGCATGTTCTAGTGTTTCTAAATAAGTTTAATAAAATAAGATGAAGAAATATATAATAGATTTGAGTACAGGGATAGAAGCAATTTGAATTAAAATCATGTTTACGATGCATAGTATTTCAGTCAAAAATTGCTAAATTTAAGAGCAATATGCTAAGTTCAAATAAAATAACTTAATGACAGTTTATCGTGTTCTTCTTTGCTATACTTTGTTATTTATAAATAACTCATCCTAAGTGGAATGTGATCTTGATTTTCTTGTCTAATTATATTTTAACCTTTTCAGGAAAGGTGTGTCATATGAGCATCAGTCTTAGACCCAATTATCGGACGGTAGACCGTTTAACGCATCTTTCAGGGGGGATGGTAAAATGCTACTGAGTGATTATCTAAGAGGTATTTGATATCACTAAGCCTAACTTTTCGGGGGGGGGGGAATGTCATTTAAAAATATTTAGACCAATTTCTTTAATTATTCATGAAATTGTAATTACACACAATGTAGAAAAATAAAACATTTGATCTACCTTAAATGAAAAACAAAACCATTGCCGAAAAATATCTTTAATCTAAGTTTTTACGCTTTTCACATCTAAAGGTTGATGTTGTGAAATATCTAATATATGTAAATGGATGTTTGTATATATAACCTCGCTTTACTCAAACACCCTTTAACCGATCACTTTGAAAATTGGCATCTATATGTATTTTTTTTTGGAGAATGCTTTTATGCTATCATCTTTGTTGCAGCTCCACACCTTGTGGCGTTACAGCATATCAACGTCTGCACCCTTCAATCAATCGCCAAGTTGCCAACATGGTAGCCAAAAAAGATGCCAACTTGGCATATCAGCAACATTTCGCTATGTATCCATCGAATCGTTTTATAATGTAAGGAACGACGTTACTTGCGAATATTACAATTTTAACATAAAATAAATTTAACAGAAACTAATATTAGCGTATTACACATTCAGATATAAACTGTTTGCATCATTGTAAGAATTCATTACACGAAAATTGTTACAATGTGTTACTATTGATGAGCAATTATCATCTTAGGAAGGTGTTTTCATATATCGACCCATAAGAGAGATAAGGGGCACTATGAATAAAAACAATCCTTTTTATCCTTTCTATTAGACCTTCAGACTTAAAATTTAACAAACATGGTTTTTTTTGTTCGGCTGATATATACAAAAAGCTTTTTTGTTTGTTTAATTTGCACTTCACGTAAAAAGAACTCATTAAAAATTTCTTTATTCTTCAATCTGTATTGTTTAATTTTTCAATTCACCCGTGCGAATAGTGGGTATACCAGCTAGTCATATATACAAATAATTTAGAAATAAGAGTGTATGTGTGTGTGTGTGTGATAGTGTTGAAAGAGAGCAAGGATAAACACTAAGTCCTGTGTTGCATAGTTGACAAGAGGAAGAGTTTGTTTTTCTTTTTTCGCTGACTTCTTATTGTTTGTACGCTATTTATTCGTATTCGTTTTACCCTTTTTTCATTTACATTTACGAGTAGTTTAGGAAAATATCGTCTAGAAAGCCTTGGTCATTCCAATACCAGCGCAATAAAAAACCGTCCGTCTACTAAATAAGAAACACAAAAACAAAATAAAAATGTTCACATCTGCAATAGAAATAAAAAAAATGAAACAAAACACCTTATTTAAAGTGTTTGAAATCACCAAATGTTCTGCATCATATGCAGCTACATGTGTGTGCCAGTTGAGTTATGTTAAATTTATATCTCACGCTTCTATATGTAAGCAAAATACCAGAATCTGAAAGAACTTCATAATCACAAGGTCCACCTTAGAGGTCCGATTAAGTCAAATGTATTGAACATGTAGCCTCCTTTTGTGCCTTAAAATAATACCAAATAAACTTGTATGTTCTGGAATTTAAATGACACATAGCCCTGTGGATCAGTAATGAATCACGATTGACCAGTGCATCACGTGGTTACCAGTTACATTTAAGATGAACACATATTTGACACCCTTTTCTAAAAGGTTTTCTGTTGATCATTATACGGTGGTGAAAATGTTAAAGATGTAAATATGATGAAAAAACAAGTAATATAAGAAATTAAGTCCATTCCTATTTAAATCAACCATAAAAACTTATTTTAGTTACTTTTTATTAAATAGTTACAACTAATATAAATATGTATGTACATATGACAGAATCACAACATTAAGTGGCAATTAATTTTTATTAATTATCATTAAAAAAATCGCATTGTCATCCAAAACAATCGGCATATTAAATTTTTGTTCAACTGTTCAGTTTTGAAACAAGAGGGAAAAAATAATTTAAAATTTTGACCTAAGTCGCTAATAAATTAAAAGAAAATAACTTTTTTAAGAACAAGCTTTTATTTAAACGCGCTAAAAAGAATAAAATAAATTTTTCTTTAAAATTTTTTTACTATCAACTTATAACGTCATTACACAATTTATATGATATAAAAGCTTGTCGCAAGATTAAAGAACTCTTATTTACTTAGTTTGAAAATTTTAAGAAATTGAAATCAATCAGATCAAGTTATTTAATTTACTTGTTTATCTGCAGAGGTAAATCTCGCGACAAGCTTTTATATCATATAAATTGTGTAATGACGTTATAAGTTGATAGTAAAAAAATTTTAAAGAAAAATTTATTTTATTCTTTTTAGCGCGTTTAAATAAAAGCTTGTTCTTAAAAAAGTTTTTTTCTTTTAATTTATTTTTTACTTTTTAGTTATCACTGGACAGGTTTCTTAGTCTGTTCATCTCATTCAACGCATCGTTGTTGCTAGTGTTAGCCAGTTATTTTCGAACAGTCGAGCTAAATGAATTCTCGCAAAAAGGGTACTAGACGAAAAACACAAGTTTTTCTTAAATCCGTAAATTTTAAGCAATTCTTTCAATCTTCGTACAGATCTTGGGTAATATTATCCTACACACGAAAAAAAGTTTTATGAGATTTTCTTCATAAATGACAAAGTTATTAAATATTAAAATGTTGAGTATTTTTTGAAAAAATCGTAAAAAAAAATTCTCGACATTTTATTTTTAAATGACTGATTCTAAAAGAGCAAATCATGAACTGTTTAGTACGGAATGTCGATTCATTTAAACAAAAAAAATTTATGCGCGTTTTTTAGACATTATTTTCATAAAAACGCATCGATTTTGACTTATTTAAAAAAATCGTAAGAAATAAAAATATTATATTTTGTAAAAAACATTATACCGTTCGGGACGAAATAAATGATCTTTCCGATTCTATAATTATTTTTTGTCTGAGCTTCATAGATTAATCTCTTAAGCGGTCAATTTTTTTGACCAAAATTTTCCCAAAAAAGCCCTTTTTTAACTGCATGTAACTAAGCATAATAATTAACAGAACGCACGAAAATGGAAGATTTTTATTTTAATCTCCGGTTTAAATTTTACTCTTTTTATTTTATAATTTTTGAACCCAAAACCCTTAAATGTTTGCTTTTAATAAGTACATTCTGCGTACTATGAAGAATATTTCACATATATCTTAAAATATATTTTCGTCCACTTACCAAAAAATTTCATGTTCATACCTCTTTTTCATACGATTGATAGGATTTCATGTGTGTGTGTGCATATTTATATACACACACAATATGAAGAATAGTGTAACACTAAGTCATATTCCAATGGGGATAGAGATAATATCGACTTCTTTGGATTATCTATCCATTTTCCTTTTTCTTAGGCAACACATTGTACACTGCCTTGTAAATCCCTGTTCTTTATCCAATATTTTCAAGAATATATATTCTTGCCTTCAGTGAAAAATTCTCACCTTCACCACTACCAAAATTCTGAATGAAGAGCAGTTCAGTACCATGAACAAACTCTCTCTCTCTGCATCTCCTAAAGACACACTATACTAATCACCTTATTATAGAAATAAAAATGTCTGTGCAAATAAAATATAGAAAGAAAAAATTTCGGTGCCTGTACAGCGCACGGGCAAACCGGTTGTGGCTAACTCTCAGTAGCCCGTAAGGTGTACGGGCAAACTAGTTAAGGGGTTAAAGTTAGAATTTCTATAATACTCCATCTCAGTTTAACTTGGCAGCGTTGAGAAAGGTATACAATGTACCAATCTACTTGAAAAATAGCTCTACTTTTTTGTTTTGAATTAAATCCAAGAAATAGATAGAAATTTGTAAAAATAAATTGCATATGTTGTAGAAATTAGATTATTTTTACGTTGTAGAAATGTAATTATTTTTTAGACAAAGTTAATTAATACAGTCAATAGCGCAACGTTATGAAATTCCAGTTGGCTGAAAACCGATTTTCGACGCCAACTTTTGTCATTGTTGTAACAATAAAATTATTACAACAATGCAGAATATCCAAGTTGGCGCCCAAAACTAGTTTAAAGTTTTTAATTAATATCTTTTTAATTAATTGCAATATCGGAATATAAATGGTCAAAACATGCATTGTCATCCAAACTAAACGTGTATACAAAATTTCAGCTCAATGGGAGGAAGATATCAGCTTCAAAATTGAGTTGCAAGATTCCACCCGAACAAATTACATACATACATACATACATACATACATACATACATACATACATACATTACATACATTGTAAGTTAAATAAAAGCTTTTAAAAATGA
>BMAO01032923.1:0-41404 GCA_019973975.1 Trichonephila clavata
TTAGCGATGGGCTTTTGAACCATGATCAAGTGACAAGGAGGACACTTGAGCTGGCACTTCCCTCTCCTAACTTCCGCACAAAGCCAAAGGGAAAATGTTTGAGCCTTGACATATTAAACGTGTATCGGCCCCCTCTGCGCGGTGGGTCCTCAGCGGTACAAGGCTCAAGCTCATGACTCGCTGGCCATGAGTCCATTTCCCTGACCCCAAGGCTACCACGGCCACTGAATGTTGATATTAAAGTGGAATTAACACATTTGTCGTTGACTGTTGGAGTAGTGGTGCATTCTTTTCTCACTTTTCGAAGGAGTTGACGGCTCTAGGTTTACTTCTGAGTTTTATGGCATCCTTGGTAATTTGACGAATTTTCTCTTCCATGGTCAGCATTTGGGCTTTTCATAGACTTTCTTGGTGCAGTCTTTTTCTTAGTGATTATTAACATTTAACACAGAGAAACGGATGCAGCATTTTGAAGAGTAAAAAAATACTACCTTCTGAAGCAGGGGGGAGGGGTCATATTTTTTCCCTAAGTTATTCAATTTCTACTCTAATGTATTTAAGCTCAGTGATGTAAGTAGTTTTTTTTCTCATATTTTCGTAAAGAGAGAAGGAAAGAGGCATTATTGGTAGGTCGATTTTCTTAATAACCAATGTTTCACCCTTAAATGATTTTTAGGGGGAAAGAGATATGTTACCCACAAACAGAAGACTTTCCTCGTAAGACGACTTTCAACATCTTGTTATCGGGTAGAAAATATATATACACTGGTATTCAAAATTAAGAGAGTTTTTAGATTTATTCGATTATCTCTAGAACTAATGGACAGACTTCAATGAAATTTGGAATTTACATAGGGTTGATACAATGCAAAAGAAAAAAATTTCAACAGATTTATAATACACAAGCATGATTGTGCGTAACACTTGTGGAAGTAGGAAAGTACGAAACAGCAATTGCAGAATAGAACAAAAAACAGGTTTAATAGGGTACATGGCCCCCTCTTAGCCTTGCACCGTGATTTTATGTAAAGAATAAGGGAGTTTATAAGTTCTTGAGGGTAAATTTTCCCATACTTGTTCAGCAACTCTGTTTTCAAGCCTTGGACGGTTCTCAGAAAGGGGTTGCGAATTGTAATTGCCCTCCTCAGAACGTCCCAGGAATGTTCTACAAGGATGAGATTTGGAGATCTGACAGGTCAATCCATTCAGCGAATATCCTCATAAAACTCATTGAACAGATAAACTCTATGCGGCTTATCATTGCCATCCATTAAAAGAAAATCAGGACCAACTGCACACGTGAAAAGGTGAACACAGGACTCTAAGACCTCATCCCTAAACCTCACAGCAGTAATAGTGCCTCTTCCAAAGACATGGAGGTACGTGTGACCATCCAGCGTTATGCCTACCCAGACCATCAAGTCTCTGTTGTCGTAATGCTGGTTTTCTTGGACATTGGAAGACAGGTAGAGGGTCGCTGGTTCTTTCCTTGTGAAAGTACTGTGAGAAACGCTGATTAGCCTGAATCACGAGACTCAGCAGGGAAGAGAACTATTTCCCTTGATCTACGCAAGGATGGCTCTAGTGTCGGACAAATTTCTGCCCGGGACGGCAAATTATAAGGGCGCCATTCAGATCGAATTTGAAAACTGTCTTATTTTTTGTTACAAAAAATTTAATATATTTTCTGAAATATTATTGGGTGTAAATTTGGTATTTCATTCAACGTATCTTACTTCTTTATTTTGTACTTTATATGTTTAACGTATGTTTTCTTTTATGTTGAAATTTGAAATATTCGAGGCGGAAGTATATGTTAAATCATGAAAATTGATATGTTTACTCATTTGACATCTTTCACTTCTAACTTTCTCCTCATCCTGGAGAAGAACATGCCTTTCACCCATACGATGTCCGGTTTCCGCCATCTAAAAAGGGTGAGGAGTAATAAGAATCTTTGGTAGATAGAGAGTCAGAGATGTTTTACTTTAGTCTTGAGTGCAGTTACTACGATTTATAAAATAAAAAAGCTTGTGATCCCTACCATCAGTGGATTCTTTTTTGAAGAAATTGACCTGCTGAAATGGGCGATTTCTTCTCTTAAACTGTACTCTTTTGAAATAATAACAGGTAATTATATCCTTAATTCCGAATTACTTTATATTTTTGAAGACATATATATATATATATATATATAATTGTCACGCTGTCTTTCTGTTTGCAAGAATTGTTCTATTTTTATAGGTGTGCATGTATGAACAATTTATCTTTTTAATAATAATTTGTGGCTTTGCAGAGAGAAGCGGCATTTCCATTCTTGTCCGGGGCGGCAAAACTTCTAGATTCGGCCCTGATCTACGTTCCAATCTCTATGATTTATGCACCCCTTTAAACGGACTCTCCTGTTCACAGAACTGAGCGGGTCGCAAACAAGAGGTCTTCTTACAAATAGTCTTCCTTTATGGAAACATGGTGGGCTGAGGCAGCATGCAACTCAAACGAGAGCTGAGAAGCTGTAGCATCCCTGTTATGCCTAGTTATAATGGATAAATGGCAATATTCTTTAGTCGCTAAGCCGTATGGACAACCTTGCTCAGGTTTTATCTCAACGGATCCAGTATCCTGAAACTGCTTCGAAAAGTTGAACACGACGCTGGGTGCTAAATTGATTTCTCTACAGATCTGGATTTGAGACTAGCCTGTGCTTCTAGCCTACCCACAGTTTCTCACCTCATTCCATCATCTATATGTTAGTAGTTTTTCTCTGTTTGAATTTTAAATTAAACCAATTATTGCAACAACAACAACAAAAAACCACCAATAAATTTTAAGAGATGTGCTGGCGAACAAAATGTAGATTTTGGCGCGCGCGCTTATAAATCCTGTTGGTCAATTAGCTCTTCCCATACACATGAAGACGCTTACGTATTCGACACATGTGCATCTTTGTTTTGAAGCAATGTTTTTACATTTCGTTTAAATCTTTTCATGAAATTCGACAAAATATGCAAATTCTATCATTTTTGAACACCATTGTATACATCGTTCGAGGCTATTTTCGTAAAGATATCTCCATATTTAGTTATAGTTATAAGGAGAGAGTTCGAAGAATAATTTTTCTCCTAATTTCAGTCAATCGTGCTTGAAGTGTGATTTTGGGATCTCTTGCAAGCACTCATTGAGTATCACCTTGAATCACCAATTTATCGAAAGTTATTGGATTTTGCGATCTGGGACACTGAGGTGCTGATTTAGGGTACAAATGTTGGGTTTCAGCTATATTTCATGTTCTATTTCGTTCAGATTGTCTTGCATAGTTAGCTTTGGGAACTTATTCCGGTACGGCGTTGTGTTATCGGCACAAGTGTTTTCAGAAGATGCAATTTTGTTCTTTTTACAGGGAGAGGGGACGTTTGTTGATTAGTGACCCTTTTTACTAGTAAACCACTTCTAATGGTCGTTCGTTTATTTATCAGGGCAGTCCCTATGCAGAAATTTGTGTGTAGGAGATTTCGTTTTTATCCGCAAGTTCTTGCTTGTTGAGCCCCTCAGGGGGCTCACCTTCTTTAGGTGAGTACGGGTGTCACAATCCCGAGGTGCCCTAGTGATATTTTCCTTTTCCCACGGGGTTTACTGTCTTTGGTAAACACGGACTTCACAAACCCGGGGTACCCTAGTGATCCTTCTCTATTTTCAACCCTCTTTCTTGTCATTCAATTCATTCTTTCTTTCTCTTCCCGTCTAGACCACAGATATTAAAACAAATGTTTGGCGCAGTATAGCCGAAATCGGCTCTTGCGCCAATAAACCCCAAAATCACTCACTCTTAATTGTTGAGATTTGATGCCTATAGATAATTCATATAGGATCTTCAGACGGGAATAAAGGATATTCCTTCAACTTAGCAAAGTATTCTTAAGTTTTGTTGAGTGAAATGAATCAGGCATCAGGTATTTTGCCTTCAATGAGGCGGTTGATAAGCAGGGACATCTTAAGAAATCTTAAAGCCCTGGGCTCCTACACAAATTTGGCCCCACCTTTGACGTTTAAGAATAGGCGTACGTTGTCAAATACTCAAAGTGATCAAGTGACTGCTCATACTGGGTGATGTAGCTCGGAAGAGAAAAGAATTGGTCATTTTCTGCAGCTAAATCTAATACTGCTACATCTTAGCAATTGGTTGCGTGACCATCGAGAACTTTCCCAGGTTCTTTCCTGGAGATAAAATTATTCTTCAGAAACTTCATGGACACATTTGTGTTGATGTAGGTAGATGTTTCGTTCATCTCTACATGTGAATCTGGTGGCATGCCATCCTCAAACTCAGGCTTCTTCCATTTACCTTTACAAATACAAAATAGAGGAAGGAAAGTATCTTCGGCATTGCAGCATACCACTACAGCGAGAGTGTCAAACTCAAAGGCTAACTTAGGCCAAACAAATAAGGTTTAACTTTAGGTGGGTTGCAAAAAAATCAATATTCATAGAAATGTAGGCTTTAATTTTGAGTAATTCATAACAATAAACATATATAAAAGAACAAGTTAAATTTAATGATTAGGCTTTGACACTTGTCATCTCTTCTCTGCTACTATTTCTCATATTTCGGGAGAATTTTTAAAATTTGATTACATACTATTATGTGTCAATATATTGTCCGGGCCATGGGTTTGACACCCCTACACTACAATTATGGTGTCTCCCTTCGCCCTTGACGTGATATGGTGGATATTACGCGATCCTTTCATCGCAATAACTTTACCGGGTTCATTATTTATTTGAAGACCACACTATCTTCTAAGTTATAGATCTACCTAGGATTTGCTAAAGACGAATTTTCCTGCAAAACGGTCTACTGCAGTCTGAAGTAATAGTCCATTTCAGCCCTGCACATTACTAATCCTCGTCCTAGGGTGTGCCCTGTGCCATCCTACCAGCATAATTATTAATTGTAGCTATATTTTAAGCAATAATATACAGTTTTATAAAATGAAAAAAAGTTCATTTTATTTATTTCTGAACCATGTGGCGTCTTCCCCCGTATAGGGAGTAGAGATGTCACACAGTATTATGGCCGTTTCTACATGCATTGTATGTGTAACATTATGCGTAATTCACTTGTCTTATTTAAAATAACAAGTACGTTTATGAACTTTAAATATGAGGAACGGATTATTAAACTTTAAATGCTCACAAGATCGAAAAATAAAGCCGATTAATTCAGATAAATTCACAAGCCACATTCAATGTCGGACCAAATTCTTCACACAAGTGGCTCAAAATTGCCCTCTATCGAAGCATAAAAGTACTATTAACAAAAGCTGAAGTCCTTCCCCCGAATTACCTTATAAGTCAACTTATTTATGCTTTATCTCACGATTATTTTGTGTGACTGAAATGTTCATTCTGTTAAACTAATTGAAATATACTTTCTTACAATACGAAAGTGTGTCGTATAGTAGATAACAAAATATACAACAAATTCTTATTTTGTGGCACGAAATATGTTTTAAGTGTAAATTTGAATAAGCGTTTCTACTCGAATTATTATCCAATGAGGATTTAAAACACAGCCATTTAAAATTAATTTAAAATTTCATCCATTTTATTTGCACAAAGAAATTAATTATCTTAAAAGAAGGGAATATATGACTTTGAAATAAACAGTAAGAAAAATGCTAAAGTAATACAGTAAAGTTGATCCTAAGTAATAATATAAGTTATGTGAATGTAAAATATATATATATATATTTAACATTTCTTTACTACGCGACATCTATTAAAGATGAAATGTCTAAAAAATAAATTATTTTTGTAGGCATTGTAATGTACTTATTAGAAAAAAAGGCAAACTCAATGTCTTCTGAAAATTAACACTGCCGCTAGAAAACATTCAAAGTACTTTTTCAAGCATTACAAAACAGAAGATGGAAGCACCGGCGTATCTAGCTAACCATTAGTGTGTGGAGGCCTGTATCAAAATTCCTTCAGGGCCCCTTTTTGGAAATGGTAGTTTTCTTAACGGGACTACTGAAAAGATTTTTCAATTTTGAACTAATGTTGGGGGACCCCGGGAACCCCAACAGTAGTTCCACGGTCATTGACACGGCCGTAGCTACGCCCAAGGCTGTTTTTAACTTCCCTAGTTCCCTAAGCACTTCAATAGCCACGCCCCCTCCTATTTCCAAAGCACCCCCCTTCGTCCTTCACTTCTTACTTTTCTTGTTTTGTCTGAGAAGGATTTTCCCTTAACTATCTTCCCTTTCTTTGTTTTTTATCCTTTTTTGTTGTTGTTTGGATAGTCTTTCCATTATCTACCACTTTATTGACCCGCAATAATATGGGCTGACAGTTGTAAGAGAAGAATTAGTGGGGTATTTTGGCCACTCTTGTTCATTTCTTACTTTACGGCATCACAGACCACCCGCCCTTTAGTAAATTAGTACAGTAGATCAATGAAATCGTTTGCAATTGCATTATAGAGTATACATTATTGTATGAACTGTTTTTTTTTTCACCTTGTTAATTATCTTTTTTTATCGCTTTACTATCTTTTACTTTTAAACATCCTTATCCTTTGTTGAGTCACTGTCATGAACTTGTACAACGAAGGTTTTATTCGAAAAACGAATGATTTTTTCGAGAAAATCATTAATAACATCATTGTAATCAATTTCCATTACAATATTATTTTGTTAAGCTTTACATTATTTTCCATAGTAGATCTCACACTCTTTACTCTCTTAAAGGCAGATATATGCTTCTTTCACGATTCCCTAAGCGGTGATACGTTCGCTATAATTTTAATTATTTTATCTTTTTTCGTCCTTCAATTTTTGTACCCTAGGCACGTGCCTAAGCGGTAAAGCGGCCCTGATCAGAAGAACGGTAGATATCATTCATTTTAGGATTTATCCAATTATGCAAATCTGTCGAGAAAATAATATACGTTAACTAGTACTTAATATCTAATTATTGCAATAAAAATTTATAAAATTGAAAATTATTTATTAAGTGGAAAGATCTCGTTCAATTAAAAATTTTCTTTCAATTAATAAAAACAATTTATTCGTTCAAGTGAATTTCTCAGTCCATTAAAAAGCATTCTGATAAAGAAACCATCAATTTTTTACAAACATAGAATTAAATTTCTTTTTTTTTTTTTTACACATTTTTACCTTGTATCAGGTAGAATGCAAAGAAAAATTTTATATTCAATTCATAGTGCTTTTACATAATTTTTCTCAGAAAAATTATTACTTCTACATTTTTTTTTTTATTTAACACCTCATTTTTCCTGAAGCTAGCAGCGTCACAAATCAAAGGAGAATTTGTCAATGAGTCAACAGCGCAGGAAAAAAATGAATACAAATATTTTTCTCTTATTACTTTTTTATTGCACAGCTGTATGTGCGATCGTGGACTGTTGAGTAACTTTGTTCTCGATTATATGCACAGGCAAAATTTTAATGAACACCAAAACACAGATTACATCATTAACATCATTAACTATATATATATCAATGTTACACATAAAAAATTAATAATCTCCTATTTTCTTAATCAGAATCGTCACGGTATGCTTAATAAAGGATATATTAGGGATAGAATGAATAAAAAGGCTTTTTTTTATTACGTCGAGGAAGAGGCCATTTCCTAGCGACCAGCCCAATAAATTATTATATTATCTATGTCTGTACACATGAGAAGTAATGAAAACAATAACAATACTTCAGTCTTAAATTTTCATTCCAATAAATGGGTCCAAATCTAATGTAAAGATATATATTTTTAGCTGCGGGCCTGTTTTCCGTTTTTCTGAAGTGGCCCGCAAGGTTATTTGGGTGGGCCACCCCCGTGTTAAATGAATAAAATTCATAGTCTCTCCTTTTGAAGAAGAAAAAGGCCTGACGCAGGGGCTGCATCAACGAACGCTGCTAATTTAACACTTCCTGGGGGCACGCGTAGCATTGCTATGGATGCGAGTAACTCCCCTCCCCCCCTCCCGAATATGAAGGCTGAGTAGCAAAAATACATTTCTTTTTCAAATTATACTATAAATATTCACAATAATTTGCGGCAAAATGTATATTCAATTCATTTGGGGCTGATTGTTATTTTATTATAATTTAAAAGTTCTTTTAGTTCTACTCACTACAATTTTGAATGAAAAGTAAAACTATAATTCTCGTAAATGATTAAAAACTAAACTCAGAGGCGCAATAGCCTATGAAGACCAAGATCTGCTGTGCCCATCTCAGTTTTCATGACCTTGGGTAATGAGCAGATATTTCGGTCAGGTGGTCAGTCTGACGCGAAACCCCTAGTGTTTAGTTCCCAAGCAAGTTTGGTTCTCATTTATCACCCACCGAAGGAATGAAAGGTTAATTTGACTTTGACCATCCCGGACCTGTGGCGTGGAAGCGCTATACGCTAGCACTCAGCCACTGGGTTTCGAAAATGATTAGAATCCAAAAAATATATATATCTTAATATATAATTTACACAAATATATATAATGTTTCCAGGGCCGATCCTAGCAGGTGTGCAGCGCGTGCACCGCACGCGGGCGGCCGAGCCAAGGGGCGGCCTCAGGCCGTATATGGTTGTATCAATCAAACAAATATTTTTACGAATTTGTCAAAAAAAAAACCCTTTTTATAAATCCAATAAATATGCTGAATTTTGAATAGTTATTGAAAAATCAAGTCCCGATTTCCTTATAACACAGCATAATTTAAGAAAAATACAATGTTAGTGCATAGTCTGTTAGCTGATTGTCCTTAAATGTCTACTCTTTACAAACATTCTTCATCGGATAGCAAAATTCGTGTTGGATGCGACAATACCGCATTAAAAAAGTGGGGTTTTTGTTTAAAACCACACACAAGCATTGCTAGCGCACTGTGGATCGATGCTTAATGAAGGCGTGTCAAAAAAGGATTTGCGAAAGTTGCTTTACGAAAATATCTCATACAGTTAATCTAATGTTTACATTCAATATGAATTGGGCGAAATTAAAAGTTTTTAATTTAATAATAAATTTACAATTTTAGAAAAACAAAATAGGGGAAAGAAGTGAGTTTTTTGCATTTGGTTTTACAACGCTTATATAAGCAATACTCGTTTTCCTTATTAGTGAGCTATACCTCTATCAAATGGTAGTTTTTTGTAGTTTTATTTGGTACTAAGTTATAAGAGAAAAAATCTTGACTTTTGACTTTCGAGTAAATGATTTTCATAACAAAGCCTGTTTGAAAAAAGACTTCAAGATTCCCATAATGTTAATGTTAGCTAAGTTCTAATTTGGGGTACTATGTTAAAAAAATGCTAGTTTTATGCGTTTTTTTAAAAGTCCTAATTGTAACCAGATGCCATATAATCAAATAGACGAATCAAGCGATTCACAACATAGCTAAGAATTCAGAAATAAAAGAAAACATAAATTAAAAGCTAATCCTGATCTATATATATCTGCCCGCTCTTTTGTATACTCCTAGTTGGGGAGTCATTTCATATGATCTAATTCCCCTTACCGTGTTTACTAGTGTCTCTATATTAGCAGCATTGAGACAATAGTCAAACAAAGCCAGAAAAAAACAAAACCAGTTTCCTCTAGGGCCGAGGAAACTGGACCCATTTTCGAGGCGGCATTTGGACCGAATGCGGAATATACTTTTTTTGTTGTAAAAAAATTGGTATGAAATTATTTTTATTTTTTGAAAAAATATTATTTATAATTTAGAAATATGTGTGTGTGGTACCTTATTTAAGTACCTGAATTTTATTTTAGACTGTATTGAAACGCCGACTACTACTAGTAAAATTTGTAACGACTACATCTTTTTCTAAAAAATAAAAATTACACTGCGTGGTGATTTGATTTCGTTTTTTTGGTGGTTGATTGATTTCCTCAGGATACAGGTACAAGTGATTATCTTTTGTATATGATATTACTACGTTAAGGGTGACAAATGTGCACAAAACAATATTTTGCTCAGAGCCGCGTTCGGCAATTTGCAGTTCTTCAAAATTCTGCTTTTACGTAGAATTAAAAATTATGTTTGTTTAAAAGTTATTGTTTACTCTTCTAATTTATAAATATCTCTACAAAAAAATTACTTGCATTTACATGCCCCTTTAAATATTTGACTGGCTTTCTTTCAGAATTTACTTTTTAAATATATATTTGATTTATCTTTTTTGCAATTTCCAGTTATATATTTATATCTGGCAATGTGTGAATCTGGTATTTTATTTTATGAATCTTATTTTCTTATTCTGTACTGAGAGTACGCTTAAAGTCAGTTTTCTTATGTGTTGAAACTTGAAGGATGTGTACGTTAAATCATGAAATTTGATATGTTTTTTCTTATTTGCTTCTGTAACTTTCTCCCCATCCCGAGTGGGTCACAAAGGACATTATTTCCCCCTACGGGATGTCCGGTGACAGCTAACTTAAAGGGAACAGAGGCAATAAGAATGTTTGGAACATAGCTTCCCAAACTTTTCTGACCTTAGACCCCTTACCATGCTTTTCATTTTTGGGTACACCCCCTTAATATTAAGTTTGATAAAAGGCTTTTTGATAGCTGGTATCGGCTACTTACTTTAAAAGATTAAAAATTTTAACTGCAGTGAAGTATAGTGTTGAAAATTTAAGAAAAACATGTTAATTAATTTTAATTTTAAATTTAATAATACATAAAATTATTAAGCAACAAACAAAAATGTGTTTAATAGCAGAGATGAAGCTGACGCTTCAATAACAAATTTTTAACATTTGGCATCAATCTTGTTGAGTTTAACCCTAAATTTCTTCGGTTAATTGTACCCTGTCTTTTTGTGTGTGTGTGTGTGTCTACCATATTTAAAGCATTCTCAAACCTAGATTCAAAATCTGAATAGAGAGCATTTAAATAAACATAGGTTCAAAAAACTTTATCCTGGTAGATTATCTGTTAGATACTGGGAAAATACGTGACGTTCAATATAATGCTCCTTTACCTTAACTCTGGCAAGAAAAACTGAAATGATGGTAGTTGTTTTTGTAAAATATATACTGTCACCTCGTAAGTGTACAAATTAACTTCATTATATATGAATATAAAATTAGTAAATAAATCTGTTAAATAAATAAAATCTAGCTTCCCTTTGGGGTACATTTTCTTTTAAAATTAAAATCACGATATGGGTTAATGAGAGCCTTTATCGTAGCCTTTATGGACCTCTAAATTATTTTTTCACTGACGTGGACCCCTTGCGTTATAGACCCCTAGGGGTCTATGTAGACCACTTTGGGAATCACTAGTTTGGAAGATAGAGAGACACACAAGTAATGTTTCATTTTAGTCATAAATGTTATTTGAAGTTAAAACAAACGCTTGTAATCTCTACCATCAACAGACTCGTTTTCGAAAAAAATCGCTTGTTGAAATTGACACAATTCAATCTCTTCCATTTAGCTCGTTTGGAATAGCAACAGGTAATTATGTTTTTAATTTCGAATTAATTTGTATTTCTTAAGACTTAAGGGGACACAGTACGATTCAAATGACAAAAATCGGACAAAAAATCGAATTTAATATTTTTAGCTTATATTATTCTTTATATATCCTTCTATAACCTGACAAAATTTGAAAGCTCTAAATTTAAACAGCACAGAATTATGATAACTGTTACATACGTTTTTTATTCACATTCCTATAGCAAATCAAAACTTTAAATTTACTTATCACGGAAAGATAAAATAACTAGTCGGTCTTTATTTAAAATGCTAAGGCATTTTTTCTATTGTGCCTAATGCTTTGAATTTTTTTTAACCTATTGCTAACAGTACATGTAACAAAAGTTGGTTGCGTTTTTGAATCAAAGCACACACACACACACACACAATACTTATTTCTTAAAAAATAATTGAACTCGGAATTTGTACATTTTTTAAGGAATTTTCAATAAACATTCATAAAAAGAAGTATCGTATGAATACCAATTATGTTATCGCAAAACTCATACCAACTTTTGTTATACATAGTTTGAGGTACTTGTAAATCAAATTTCAATCGTGTATGTAAGTTTTTGTAGGAGGAGTAGCATTTTAAAATTACTTCAAAAATTTCAAGTTTTTTTCATAAAAAATTAAATGAGCATCTTTTTATAAAATTTTGAACACAAAATCTGTTTTACATAGTATACACACATAGGGTGCAACCAAAAAAATTTGAAAATCCTTAAATAAAAAAATTTTGCGTAAATCGTACCAGTCCCCTTAAAATAATATACAAATTTCTCTTGTAGTGTACACCTCTGAATAAAGCACAATTAATGTTGCTACCGGTCGCTTTGAATATGTATCTCACGTATTGACCTCTTATTAAGGGATATTCTATTTAAGGGACACTGAAAAAAGTTTCTTATTTCCGGTTAAGATCTTGGATCCGGTTAAGTCCAGCTTTTCCAGGCGTCTTCGCCATTTTTTTGTGCGTTGCTGTTTTGTGTCCTTTCACATCGCAGTAAATGTAACTTTTAAAACTGTTTATAATAAAAGTGATTTTCGTTCTAACTGTACAGTAACCATGTTTTCAAAACCTAAGCCTTCGAGTTCAAAAGGAGAGAAACGAAAACACGTAACAATGACTGTCAATCAGAAACTAGAAATCATCAAACGGCTAGAAAAAGGCGAGAATAGAAATCTTTTAATGAATGAGTTTAAGATTGGCTCATCAACTATTTATGACATTAAAAAACAAAAAGATGAACTAATGAAGTTTGCTTCTCAATCGGTAACAACTGAAAAATTGGCTTCTAGACAAACATTAAAAAAACTAAAACTGGAACAGGTAGATAGTGTATTGTTCAAATGGTTTAGTGCAGTACGTTCTGAAGGAAAGCCGGTAACAGGGCCAATGATTGTTGAAAAGGCAAAGAAATTCGGCCAAGATTTAGGAATTGCTGAAAGTGAATGTAATTATTCTGATGGTTGGCTCAGAAACTTTAAGTTTCGGCATGGAATTCAAAGACTTGATGTAACTGGTGTAAACTTGATGTAAACTTTGTATTTTTCTGCAGAAAAATACAAAGACGAGTTTGAGAAAATCGCGGCTGATAATGATTTAACACCTGAACAGATTTACAATGCTGATGAAACAGGGCTATTATGGCAATGTTTACCAACATCTACACTAGCTGGGGGAGGAGAAAAATCAGCCAAGGGTTTTAAAAAAAACAAAGACATGTTAACCGTTTTGCAATGTGCTAATGCGTCTGGAAAGCCCCGAGTGACCCCTTTTGTGATAGGTAAATCTGCAAAACCCAGGGCTTTTAAGAATGTTACACATTTGTCTGTCGAATACGATGCTCAATCAAATGCGTGGATGACTGCCGCCTTCTTTAAAGACTGGTTTTTTCACCACTTTGTGCCTGAGGTCAAGGAATCCTTCAAAAGCCTTGGTCTACCAAAATATACTAAAGACATCCTTCTTTTGGACAATTGCAAATCCCACCCGCCAGTAGATGAGTTAGTTTCTAGAAATATTGTTGCTACTCTGCTCCCACCTAACGTAACATCTTCGATTCAACCCATAGACCAAGCGGTTATTCAAAATTTTAAATGTTTTTATAGAAGGTCTTTTATTCAAGGCCTGTTAAATGCCGACTGTGACGTGACTGATTTTCAAAAAAAGTTTACAGTAAAAGATGCCGTCTATGCTATTGCACTGTCTTGGAACCAGGTAAAAAATACAACACTCCAAAAATGCCGGAGAAAACTTTGGCCAGCTGCAAACCCTGCATCTGACCTAACTCTACAGACTGATGAGGATGAAAACCATAAAGACGCTCTGACCAAAGTTTTGGATGTCATTAAAAGTGCTGACAATCCCTTGAAAAACCTGCCTGAAGATGAGGTAGAGGAGTGGCTTCTTATCGATGAGAATGAGCCTGTTGAACAAGAACTAACCGATGAGGACATTATCAACATTGTAGTAAACCCTCAGCCTACTCAAAATCTTGAAGAAAGTGACTCAGGTGCCGAAACGGAAGAAAAGGAAAAAATCAGCTGGGCAGAAGCTGCAGAATCACTAAATAAGTTTATCTCTTTTGCTGAGGCTAGTACTAGCTACAGTGCTTCAGAAATTATTGATTTCCATATCATTAAAAATAAATTTTATACTTAGCGCCAAAAGTCAAGAAAACAAAAAGACATTCGTGATTTTTTTAAATCTAAGCGAAATATGTTTTACAGTACGTGTACATACATTATATGAAATGTAAAATAAACTTTGTTGTATGTATTTGCATACTGTATTTGTAGTTTAATTATTAACCTAATTGTTCTTATAATTACCGCCCGATAGACCGGAATTTTCGGTAGTCCGGCACCGAGCCGGTCCCGAACGTGCCGGATTATCGGAATTCTACTGTACTATATTTTTACCCTATTACGATTACATATTCAGGAACATTTTATTGTATTTGCCTGCATGAAAAAGTGGACTATAAAAAAAATATATTTAGTTCGAAAAAATCTCTTTCATTAATATATATATATATATATATATATATATATATAGTAACATAAAATGAAAGAGATACATGGCATAATAAAATTGATAATACAAAATTATATCACTAACAAAGCTAGATGATTTAAACCAGATTTTAAGAAACACAACTTTAAAAATGACGGAAAAGTCTATTGTAGAAGTATTAACTAAGCGTATGTATAACATGGAACAGAATTAGAACTTTAAAATGTAAGAAACCAAAAGAGTCAATAGACTAAAATGAAGACCTATTGTGATTTCTAAAGCTGTTGCTGAATTAGGACCAGCAAAGTTAGGGTTAAATATATTTTGTGGATTCAACCTTCCCCTGTTCAGCAGAAATTTTATACATAACAGGAAAACATACCCATATTGAAAAGTTAGGCCTAAAACCAACCACGTGTAATTTGCAACCAAAAGAAAAATAAAATAAAAATAATAGAAAATATGAAAGGAAATGAATCTTAACAAAATACAAATAAAAATAATTTTGAAAAGGAATAATGAAGCAAAACTTACATGAAAAAATGCAAATAACCGGAGAGCGGAAAAAAACTGTACGTATGACAGCAATCACGCTAAATGACCGTTAAAAATGACGTGTAAAGTTGGTAAAACCAGAAGCAAAAATTAGTGGCGCCACCTGGATAGTTTTTTTTGTAATTAAACAAAGCAAACAAAAACAAATTGAAAATAATAAAAAACAGAAGCAGAAAAAACAAAGAATAATACTTAAACATTAAAAAGGAGAATTAGAGAGATAATTTAGAAATATATTTAAAAATGAAATTACTTGGATAGTTGTATTCCAAGCAATTATTGCAGAATAGCTTAAAATTATTTTGCTTATCATTATCTGTGATCAAATCGTTATTTCTTTTTATAAAATGTAAGATGATATTTATAAAAATAGATAGAGAGAGAGATGTAGGTTACTTTCCCAAAAAGGCATTTTAATAATGTTAAAATCAAAAGAGTCTCTTTTATCAAAAATATTACTAATTAGTATATTATTCTTAACAATTAATTTGTTCATTGTAAATGTTTATTTTTTTCTGAATCATCAATTATATGAATCATTTTCATGAATCACCACATGTTAAGTCAATGTAATACATGTGTTTTTATAGGTGGTTCTTTCTCTCTCTCTCTTTTTATACATCAGGAGATATTTAGTAATATTATGTTATAATCATTAGTAATTATAAGTAATTGTGTTATTGCTGATCGAAGTATTGAAAAAGAATTTCTTAAAAATTCTTTGGGGATATTTAAACTTTGTGAATTAGGTCAAAAATAGGTTAATTATTTCAACGTTTGCAATCTTTTTTTAATTTAAAGAGAGATAAATTTAGTAGAATTATTATAAATTTATTTTCAAATAAGACTGCACACACATGCGTTAATATTTAAATGTTATCGAAAATATCCCGATATGACATTTTTGCAGGAAGCTAAAAGACAGAATTTTATTAGAACGAGAAATATAATATATATTTTTTTATTTTTATAATAATCATGAAAATACTCTAAAACATGTAAACTGTATAAAATCGTGGTGCGAGTTAAAGACAAGACTCGAAAATTGTACTATCGACACGGAACAACTAAACGCATTCAATCGAGAGAAACAGGCGATGACGCACCATCATTGAAAGGATGATTGCTGAAGTACAATTTTTAGAGAGTCAAAATTTAGCATTTAGAGGAAGTAGTACGAAGCTGAGATAATGGTAATTTTTTAAAGACGGTTTAGATATTGACCAAATTTTATCCAGTTATTTCAGAACACCTTAATAATGTCAGTAAATACAAAAACAACAAAACACGTATTCCATACTATTTATGCCAGAATTTTCAAAATGAAATAATTACTATTTTGGCCGAATCTATTCGTAATGAGATAACACGCTTTGTCCAAGAAGCAAAACATTACTCTATAATTTTTGACTTTACACCAGATGTAAATCACACAGAACAAACAGAGTTTGTTATTAGATGTGTGACCTCTTTGATGGTAAAGTATATATTTTAACATTTTTTCTAGGAGTCTTTAGGAATGCTACACAAGAAATGCTTTCAGATATGGACACATTCTCTATTGAGTGAGAGAGTGAATATTTGCGTCTCACTGTTCAGCTACACGAACGCTTTTGGCAACGGACCTCGTAATTTTGAACCATGGTCAAGTGACAAGGACGTCACCTGAGCTGGTACCCCCTCTCCTAACTACCACATCACACCACTTTGAGCTCTCCATAGATTTTACTTCCATCGCTCCCCTACGCGGCAGGTTTTCAGTGGTAATGGGCTCGAACTCATGACACAACAGCTACGAGTCCTTTGCCTTTACCTTAGTCTACCACAGCTACATATTCTCTATTGAATCCGAAATCTCTGATAAAATTGATTTCACCAAAATTATTGACGAATTTGCTTCTCAGAAAAATTATTTTATAATTAATTATTAAGTAGTCTTTGTAAGGGTCTGATTTATATACTTTTCGTTTCACGAGATTTAAGATTTAGTACTTTTTCATTAAAATATATTTTTTGTGTAAATACTGTTGTTTTACTTTTCTAATTATAAAATGTCAATTTTTATTTCAAAGGTAATGTTTCTGCTTGCTTATTATTTTGTTAAAGTATTTTGCCGCGATCATAATCCGTTAGCTGACCAAAAACTAAAATTTTGCCTTCAATTTTATTTGGATTTATATTAATGTTTTACTTTTTACTCTCATAGAGTTAGATGAATTTATAACCTCAATATATAAGTATTAAATAAGTAATTATACATATAAGTATTCTAATAGTAATTAAATATATGAGTAATGTTATCAGAGTAATTAAATATATAAGTAATGTAATAAGAGTAATTAAATATATAAATATTGTGTAATAATTAATTAAATATATAAGTATTGTGTAATAAGTAATTAAATATATAAGTATTATAAGTAAATATGAAAATATAATAATTAATTAATTATATAAGTATTATAATAAGTAATTAAATATGTAAGTATTATAATAATAAGTAAATATGAAAATATTATAATAAGTAATTAAATATATAAATATTATAATAATAAGTAAATATGAAATTATAATAAGTAATTAAATATATAATTATAATAATAATAAGTAAATATGAAAATATAATTAAATATATAAATATTATAATAATAAGTAAATATGAAAATATAATAAGTAATTAAATATGCTATATTAGTCAAAATATAAAAAATTATCTAGAGGGGCGGCACATTAGGTCTTCGCACGCGGGCGGCCGACACCCTAGGATCGGCCCTGAATGTTTCCTCCTCATTACAAGTAATATTTGATCCATCAAAACACTTCTTAAAGGCTCTAGTAATATTACCTCATCTCCATTAGACGTCTATTTTGTTTTATAATGTGTTAGTAAAATTATGTCAGTTTAGAATTATTTGAGCAATTTGCAAATCAAAGGAATGTAAAAGCTAATATCAATTGAATGATTAAGTATTAAAAATTGAAAACTTATAATTGGTTTCTTGACGTATAATTCTAAATCATACTAGTTTCTTATAATAAGCTAAGTTATAATGCTTCTTAGTGACTAAACATTAATTTTCAAAATAGATGCCATTACATAAATATATGAATTACTTCAGCAACTTACTTAATACTTTCAATTTTTTTCCCCGCTTCAATTGCAAAATAAACAGTTTTCTATCTAAGTCTATATATACTCATAAATCCATTTCTTCAAAAAACATAATACATGATTTTGTGAAAAGATGGTTGCTTAAACTAATATTTCTAGGAAAGTTACAACTCAAAGGCAACAATTTTGTAAAATTTAAAGAAAACACGAATTTTTTAAAATAAAATTTTTTTTTGGATACATAACCATTTTTCGTTAAATAAAAATACATCACAGTAAATTATCCATTAGTATCGTTTCATCAAAATAATTTTGAATTACAAATACAAAATTCACAGTTGAATCTAAATTACTGATTGTGAAGAGATTTTTTTTAAAAATAAATTATTTAAATCAAACACCATAATTTTGTTAAACTCACAGTTTTTTAAACTTCAAAATGAATGCACTTTAGAATAATTAAAAATCCAGAAAGAGATTAAATATATCACTGCATATTAAAGTAAGAATCTTTCTCGAGGCAAGGTGTGTAAAAATGCTGCTTGCAATGTTGCTTATTTAGTTACTAAACGGTAACCAAATAAGATTGGTACTTAATGAATTCTAAATAACAAGAGTTTCTTTAGTATATAACATTCATGTTTTGAAATATATAAATATCAATTTAATTTGATCAGTTATGAAATATTTGCAGGGCAGACAAAATTTTATATTGATAAGTGAAAGCTTTAATTTATACATACACACTGGGATAACCTCTACATATAATATCCTTTCTCACACGAATATTCATGTCTTTTCAGGTAGATGGCAGAGTGATGACGAGTTCTTAAGTGGTTCTATTGTTTCACAAACTTTCTTTTGAATTTCTTTCAATTCGTGATTTCCAGCTTCACAAGATATTTCTGAATCCTGTTTGGCCAAGAATTTTCTTCACCAGCCACAAATGACCAACAACCCAAAATAGGTAAACTGTACCACATTATCTAGCTGAGTATCTTATGTTATATTCTTGGTTGACATATGCAATGAAACAGGACTGCTGCAATGTTTTCAAAGCAACTGTTTTGAAAACAATTGAATATATATATTTTTTCCCTCTTCCATATTCTCCAAAGACAATTCAAAATCCCAAGATTTCTGTTTGAAAACAGTACCATGATTTTCGAAATAGAAAAACCTACTGTATTTTTCAATTAGTGTAAATGAACAAGATAGAAAGTTTCTTTGTCATCACCAATCTACATCTCTTGAGTTGTCTGGGAACCAGATTTTCCCCTTTGTAGCAATATCAATATTAATGATTTTACGTTTTTCACATGCAGGAAAGTACATACCTTGTCAAAAACATCTTTTTTGCATTCCATCAATTACTAAAAGCAGATTATGTGATGTAAACTGTTCCTTATATTTAAATCTTTACATAAAGTAAAATCAGATGAATTCATTCTGTGCATCAACAACAGACTAATTGAAAAATCATTATTAAATAATATGAAGACTAAAAGAAAATAATTTTCTGCAGTTTACTCATTGTAAAAGGAAAAAAAGGCATTACTGTTTCATTTTCAATAAATAAAAAATACGAAGATCCAAGATAGTTCAAAGAAAGAAGGTAGAAAATTGAGCTACAACATGCATATTTTTTTTGAAAACCCTCAATGAGTAAAACTAAGACTAACTAGAGTTATATCATAAAAATTTTAAAACCCTTTACTAGTTATTTAATAAACTGAATCTCAATTAAATAAATATATAAATCTGAAAGATAATAAAAATGTATTACAAAACCAATAAGTTTAAACATTTATTCTTCAGGCTACCAAGTTCATAACAATCACATGTCACACAGCTATGTTATACATTTAGTGCAAATCCAACTACAATCTTGCTTGGCTTATTGCAAACAGTTGATGTTGAATAATTATACAAAGTGTTAATTTCAAAATCTGCATTAGAAAAAATTATTAAAAATATGTAAAAAAAAAAACATTTTTTAGAACAATGCCTTACAATTTCAACTATAATATTAACAAATGTATTTTTAATTAGTATATTTCATTAATTGCACAGTAATCCTTTCATATCAGTAAAAAAATGAGATTTTATTCATTTTTCTATAACAAGTATCTAGAATTGGTGCCCATTTGACCCATTATTAGCAATAAAAAAGCTTAATTTTTTGAGCATCGATAATTAATCATTAAGATTTAAACACTATTTTGACAAATAATATAAAGGAAAAATTATTTCATTAGCACAATTCATAAATTTGCTTCTTTCTATCATTAAGTCATATCTTTTAGAAAAATGCCTCCCCTTCTAACCCTTTGTAAAACTTTTTTTCTGTTCTAAAAACTGATTTGAGATTAAAAAAAAAAGATTTTGTCCCTATTATGCAAAATACGGTTTATAGTTTATTTCAAGAACAGATATGGTACTCTCTAATAATGGTGATCATATCTGGTTTTCTAAATTACAATTAAGAGAGAAGAGAAGTTTACACATATTAATAATAAACTAATTTTAGATTAGTTCACAATTTAAATACATTTTGGATCTGATTGTGTAAGGATTACTGAAGAAATAACTTTTTATTAAATGTTTTGAAATTTTTATGGAAACCTGACAAATGTAGGATTACAACCACTGGCGTAGCTAGTTCTGAGTGAACCCCGGATCAAATTCCTTCGGGGTTCTGTTTTAGGTATAAGAATCGTCATTGGGACTGTAGTTAAATACATTGGGTCCCCTGCAGTTTTGGGGCCCTGTATCATTGATATGGCTGACACAGTGGTAGCTACACCCCTTATTACAATTTTTTAACTGTAGACACACATTAAACAATGGGGATTTTCCCTACCCCCATTTATATGCAATCATGTTAAACTACATTTCAAAGAATTCATGAGTATTACAGATACACAACAGATAGAACTAAAATATCTAAAAAATTTCAGTAACTTACATAACACAGCTCCTAGCACAAATAGGTTTCAAATAGAGCAAATGAATTCAATATTATTCTTACTTATTAGCATTATTTATTAAATTTCTTTTGTTTTCATAATGATAAAACTAGAACACATTTTTAGTGAGTCTAGCAAAATAAATAAACTTTTGCATAAACAGAATTTTAGGAAATGCTTTAGGTCAACCATCCAAAATACTGATTATGGTAGATTACTTCCATTCCTAATTTTATTTTCCATAATCAAATGATCACTCTTATTTCTTAAAAAATAGAAATATACAAAATAAGAAATTAAATATACATTTTAAAATACTAAACACACAAAAAAAACCCTTAAAATAATGGTACTTATGCAAAGAGTGGTCTTGATGAAAATTATAAGCTGAAGGCAGCAATCATGCTTCCCAAATATAATTCCAGTAAATTGCAATACATAATTGCATCAAATAAATATGTAGTAGTTTGAACAAAAGTATTTAATGTCTATTAACATCAGAGTTTTTCAATCAACTTAACTGAAATGACCATGCATAATATATAGAGTAGGTACACAAATCATAAGTTAAATTTACAAATTGATTTCACCAAGAACTTTTTCACTGTAGTCACAAAAACTCCATTTTAATTTTCCTCAAGACCACTATAGCATGCAGGATTTAAAATTATTTATAAATTTATTCAATAGTTTTTCACAATTTTTATATCCTTTTTGCAGAAGCAAACAACTGATATGATTGAACTACTGCATTCAATACAAACAAAAATATCAATATCGCAGATTAATTTAAATGGCAATGGCTGTTTCATGTGTAAGATATCATAAAGATTTATTTCACATTTTATGAAAAATATATTGAAAAACATATTAACCAAATTGTTGCACTTTTTCATTCAATATATCACAAGAACAGTTACATTGAATTGAATAGTAATAAAATTATAAAATTTCATAAACTTTCAACAAAAGGAAAATACAGTTGGACCTCCATTTTGAGAACTTTTTCTTGAAACCAAGCACATAAAGTATATTGAAAAAATTATTCTCTATTTAACAAATTTTCTACTTAATGAAATTTTTCCCGAGATTCAGCGATTTTGTTAAATAGAGGTCCGACTGTATTTATATTTTCGAAAATGAATAAATACAAAGAAGTAAAAAACAACTTTCCTAAAAAAGTAATTAGGTCTTCAGCTACATTCAAGCATAAATTAACATAAACCACATTAATAAAAATGCGAACTTTTTACAAATAGAGCCCCGTTCGGAACAAAATACATTTTCTCACATTAACCCCTTAACGTGCACAATTGCATTAATTTATGCATGGTCATATTTTATCTTATTGTAATTTTCCCACTCAAGTATAAGTGATCACTGCCTGTGATCTACATCATGATTTCGTTGATTTAAACATAGTTTATAGTAAACTTAGATAGATATTATTAAAAGGTATTATTTCTTTAGTACGACATCAGCATTATATTTTAAATAATAATTGAGGTGTGAAAAATTAAGATTTTAGAAGTAAATTAGTAGAAAGATTTATGCAAAGTTATCATACAAATACAAAAAAATTGAGCAGACCAAAATCTTCCGGAATTCTACAACTAATGATGTCATTTTTACAGTTTTGTTCCACTACCATAAAAAAAAAAAGAAGCTTCCACAAGATATTGCACAATGTGTCGAGCTAAAAGGAATATCAAAGGGGGGGAAAAGTCATTACATGTGTAATAATTTCATTGTAGGGCTATGTGCTGCACCTTGCTTCCAAATATATCAAACAAAAAATTTTGAATAATTTTTTTTAAATGAATATTACCACCAATTTTATTTTTGTTGAAAAAATATACATAAATAATTCAAAACTACTATTCAAAAAGAAATATAACAAATATCGGTGTACTTGAAAGATTTAAATATTCAGTTCTTGTCTGCAATGTGGATTAAAACAAAATTTTGATTTTGTGTTTTTTTTTTATTTTTGGCAAAAACAAAATTCTAAAATGTGCTTTCTTAAATTAAAAAAAATTTGCCATTTTTTTTCAAAGTAAATGTGCACTAAGGGGTTAATTACCAAATTTAATAATTTAGAGCCCTTTTTAGTTTATATTCAGATGTATAAAGTTATTTGCAGAATAAAAATTCAAGCAAGCAAATTTTTAGAAAATACTAAAACATTCTCGAAATTTCAAATACAGCTACATATTACATAAAGCTTAGAATTTCCAAAAATAAACTAATATGTAACATAACATATCTGGACTAAAACTAATGGTTATTTCAAGAGAAAGAATAGCACTTTTAAAGTTTTGAATATCTTAAAATTGAAATTTGATCAATAACTTTTTAATAAAATTCCATCTTTTTTATAGATTGGATGGATAAAGGAGAACAATAGTTTGAAAAACATTTAATAAAAAATATTTATATAACACTTCGCCCTGTTGAACCAAAAAGTTTAGATTATGAAAGATACAACTGCTAAACATCTAGATTTGCATCTTATAAATTTATAACATAAAAAATATATATTATAATTATCCACAAATAAAGGTATACAATAATTTAAAACCATTAAAAAAATCTTAAAATTTTTAAAAATGCCTTAAAATTTTTACAAATATTTTAAATTAAATCAATAAAAATCAGTAACAATAAATCATGAAGAATAATACATATTGAAACAACAAAAATAAAATAAACACTCAAAATATTTAAACAGTCTAATAATCAATGAATTCCTTCCAAGTTATGGCACCAGGAATCAAGAAAAATTTGTTTAAAAAAGAATTCTAATCAATCAATTTCAGTTAAAAATAATTTGAATTTAAAGAATTTGGCAATTGTCCAAATCAATAAGCAAAGCATTTATGCAATAGAGCATTCACTCCTAAATGCATTGTTAAACTTGAAACAATCTTAAAAACTCAAATAATAATAAAGATAAGAAAATAACTAACATGTCCCATCAATCTCTTGGCACAATGAAGAGGTATGTAGTTTTATATTTCATGTAGAATAAAGTTTGATACATTGCAAACATAAAGATTTAAATTTTTAAACCAGAGCAACAGATTCTAATAATTATCAAGAATTTCATTTTTCCCGGGCTTCAATCGCATTATTTCCCGTATTATTGAACCCATTCTCCACAATATAAACAAGCCTGAGCATCTCACATGCACAGTTATTTAATACAAAGGACGTTTAGAATATCTATAAAAACGCAATTGATAAACAAAGATGAAACGTGATAGAATTTACTAAAAAGATAATGTGTCTAAAATACATCAAACGTAGAAAAATGCCTTATGCGGTGTTCACATGGCATACTTTCGGCTCCATTCTCGGGCGAGTTCATTGTATTTTTCACGATCAGTCTTGTAGATTCTAGCGATTTCTGGCACTAAAGGATCATCTGGATTCGGATCACACAATAAGGAACAGATAGACAACAGAACTTTAGATATAGTCAAGGCAGGTGACCACTGAGAACGAAGAATGTCCAGACAGATACTTCCGTTACTATTGATATTGGGATGGTAGATACGTGTTGTAAAAGCTACTTTAGGAGGCTTGAAAGGATAGTCCGTGGGGAAATGAATGGTCAAGAAAAACACTCCACCTTGATATGGACTATCTGGAGGGCCCATAATTGTTGCTTGCCAGTGAAACAAATCATCTCCTACGGGCCCGGCAGAGCATTGAGCAGGCGGGTCACGTTTCAAATCTTCTAATTCCTTTTTTATTCTCTTAAGAGCCATTTAGATAGGTGATATTTGAAAGTAGATGTTTCAAAGTATCAAATGAATTGTAACAAACAATTTCGGAACTGTTTCTAACTAATCTTGAAATAAATAATCTAAATAGTTCTCTGGTGATTTTGAAACTAGAGATGAGACTGATGAATTTACAGAGTAGGGTAACGGGGATGCCAGATTCTTAGGTTTCGGTATTAAAAAATTAATCATTAATCCTAAAAAGGCATAGAAACATGAATAAATAAAATATCTAACAAAGAAAGAAGAAACTTAGTAAAAAAATGGATTGATTTGAATAAATTTAATATTTTTGGAACATCATAATAAAATTATCTCAATATCATAAAAAAATTATATCAAACAAACTCACTTAAAAAGAGACAATTTACACCAAATTAAAAAGAGACAAGATGTTTTAATTACACCAGAATGAGACGTATGTGATCACTATTATGATTTTCATTATGATTTGTTCAGGTACGTAAAATATGCTGAATGCAAATGGCAACGTATAACCTTATTAATTTTCAACTGTAAATTATAAAACTAAAGATGACGTTCGAAATGTGGAGAAATTTCTAATAACAGATCGACATTTGATTTTTCCATTGGATCTGATAGACAAAAAATGGAAACTCTCTGTGCTTACGAGAATCGAAGACTTTTCACAATTCGCCAAGATTGCTAAATAAAGCGAGTACGATTCAAATGCGGTAGTCGTGTATTAGAGCTTGAGGCTTCTGGTTGCGTCATAAGCAAGACGTAAAAGAGAGTTAGAAACAAGTGTTGGACGGCTCTTTCGTTACATAAAAAGAACCCAAAATACAAAAAAAGAATGTTTTAAAAAATGAACTTTTAAGATCTATTTCAAGCTTATTTTACATTCGAAATGTTAAAACATTGTTAAAAAAAATTTTTTTATATAAGGGAGTTTTGCATGTTTATTAAACTCTCGGCTCAAAACACAAATCCTCTTTACATTTAATACTCTTAAAAAAATATTAAGATTTACACTTTTTCTTAGAAACCGCTGGTATTTCTTTTTTAAATTGATGAAATTTTGATTATTGAACATAAAGTAGAAAATTATGGAAATTCATGAGAATAGAATAAAATAAATACTTATTTTTTTCTTAAGTTTTCCCCTCTTATCTAATTTATTTTATTGTACTTTTGCTTAAATGTAACACTATTTTTTTTATTTTTATAATAAAACTATTTTTTAACTATTTTTTAAATTAAATAAGAATTTTTGAAAGTAAATATTAATATTTATTTGTTCAGATATGAAAATGAATTTTTTTAAAAAAAAAATAATTTAATAAATATCTTTATTTTTAAGAAAAAAATTTTTATACCTATTTCTTTAATTTTAAGGCTTTTCAGGAAAAAAAATAATACTTTTTTTATTTTGGTTTTTATTTCTTCAACAATTTTCCTCGAATCGAAACATGTATGCAATGTCAATTTTTATAAGCAGCTTTTGATTATTCCCAGATGATTTTTATTAAAAGAAACAGCATTCTTATCGTTTGCGCTCGAATCTTCCCAAATAGTTTTTTATTCAAATACTATGGGGATACCAGTAATCATACAACTTATAATTGCAACTGATAATTTATTATTTTCCTGGATAATTAGATTTATATTTTTAAGACTTGATTTGAGTTGATAATATTTCCGTCAGTATCTAATTACTAGCCGTTAGCCACCCGCTTTTCGGGGTATTTTATGATGTTTTGTAAATATATACTGTTTATATATAAATTATTGATATCTTCGCATTAAAAATTCGATTGTATTGAAAAATATACTTATACCTATAACTCTAGCCTCTTGATAAAAAAAGGGGGGATTCTAATTTGTATTTTTTAATTCTCTCTAAAATTGAAGTATAGAATGATATTTGCACTTTAGTAACCTTATTACAAAGTGGATTTCTGCAAAACCAATTTTCGGTGGATCTTTACTCCGTAAAACTAACATCAAGCCAAATTTCAAGTCTAAATCTAATAGAGCAAAAACGAAATTTTTATTATCAATACCCCTAGTAATCTCGTTGACAGTCGTTCTCCAAAACAACCGTCCTTAACGGATTTCAATTCAATAAAAGAAAAATGCAAACCAAATTCCATTATTATAGTCCTTGTAGTTCGAAAAAAGGATTTTTTTTTTGTCAATACGCCCCAGTAAGCCCTTGTTCCTCTAGGAGTTGATTTCCCTGAAACACATTCTTAGTGGATCCCTATTCAACAACAAAAAAAAAACATCCTTAACCAATTTCAAGTATGTGGGTCTAACAATTCAAAAACAATAATTCTTTTCTATAACTCCCCTTGACACCTCGCAACCCTCTTTGGGGGTCAATTTTCGTTTTACTCTTTGTTAGAGGAACTCTATTCCATGAAAGGAACATGCCTACCAATTTTCAAGCAGGTAGATCTAATAGTTTAAAAACCGAAATATTTATCTATTACGCCTCTTAATCCTCCGAAATGAAACTTGAGGGTTGATTTTCGCGAAACCCATTTTATAGCGGTTCTCTACTCTACGAAAGGAATCTATATATCAAATTTAAAGACTGTGCGTCTAATAGTTTAAAAATGAAAAAAAAGTTATTTATAACGCCCCTTGACCCCCGCAACGCCCCCTAAAGTCTATTTTCACAAAATACATTATATATGGGATCTTTAATCCATGAAAGGATTCTGATTATTATATTTCAAATGTACGTCCAGTACTTTAAAAGGGAAATAAATATCTATTACGCCCCTTAATCCCCCACAACGCCACTTGGGGGCTATTTTCTCTACTCTATGAAAGGAATCTATTTATCAAATTTAAAGACTGTGTGTGCGTCTAATAGTTTAAAAATGGAAATAAATATCTGTATCGCCTTTTAAGCCCCCACAATGCCCCTTGGGGGTCGATTTTCACCAAACTCATTTGGTAGCGGATCTCTACTCTATGAAAGGAATCTGCTTACCCAATTTCAAGATTGTACGTCGAGTAGTTTAAAAATGGAAACAATTATTTATAACTCCCTTTGCGGTTTGAATTTCGCAAAATCCGTTCTTAGCAGATCTCTACTCGTGAATGGAACATGTCTAGCAAATTTCAAGTCTGTAGGTTGAATAGTTCCGGAGATATCGTGATTAGTCAGTCAGTCAGTCAGTGAATGAATGAGTCGCTTTTCTCCTTTATATATATATAGATTGAAAATGTTAACGTATTGCTAAAGAAAAGGACGAAACCGAAGAAAGTATCTTCTAACTGTCACACCACAACACGTTCACAATAGAAAGAAGATATAATAATTTGTATATTATTTCTTTAAATTTATGAGTAATACGAACGCAGTTTTAAAATTTTATTTTTAAAATGCGATCATCTCCAACTGAAAATATAGGATTTCTTCAGAAAATTTCAAATGCATTTTTTTTTCTTATCAAAAAATGACACTGTAAATACAAGTTCGTGTCTTAGCCTTTTACTTTTATTTCTAAAATAAATCCATGGTCTCTTTTCAGTTATTTGAATATATTTAAAATAGTTTCTTTCAGTTTAGTTAGTAAACTACATAAATTTGGAATTAATTTTTTTTTTCATGTAGATCTTGTTACAAAAGCTGTAAGAAAATTGAAATAGTTTTTAACTAGTAAATTAAATTTTCAACCTTAAAATGTTATTAAACTTTATGTGCAGGAACAGTTTTGCTTCCCTAAGGGGAAAAATTGCTATCACAGCTTATTAAAAAAAAAGATGCAAAGTTTTCGTCATCACTTTAGATTATTAAATCACTGACAAAAAAACAAAAAAAAAAGATGTTAAATCTACATTGGTGTGCAAAAATTAAGGACGAAGTCTAAAAATTAGCATATCAGCCGAACGAAGAGGCAGAGCGGACAGAAAGACCAATCAGGAGATTAAGTGAGGTGATGTACGGTAGCACATGCGCAGATATGCAGGTAGACGTAATGGGGGAGTGTCTGAGTAGTAAAGCATGTTGTCGGTGTAAGATTAGTATTTCTGGCAAAGAGATTGCACACCGTATATCAGTTAAAATCACACCGAGTTGCTGCCTCAGCGAGAAATGGCGAATAATCAATCTGTTAGACGACATCTGGATGCTTTTACCCGAGGTCGAATCATTGGGAAGTTGGAGGAAGGTCGCAGTGTGACAAGTGTGGCTGCAGAGTTCGGAATTGCTCACAGCATCGTTTCACGACTTTGGAGACAATTTCAAATTACAGGAACAGCTATCCGGGGGTTCAGTAGTGGTCGTCCACGAGGAACCACACCCGCAGATGACCGGTATATTGCCTTACAGGCCAGAAGAAACAGGCGGCAGACAGCGGGAGAAATTACTAGACACACGACACAGGCAACTGGACGACCGATATCGCGTTTTACCGTGGCCAGAAGACTGCACGGTGGTGGTCTGTTTGCACGACGCCCTGTACGATGTGTACCTCTAACGCCTGCCCATCGGAGAAGGCGTTCTCTGTGGTCCCGGGAACACCGGAATTGGAGAGACAATGAATGGGGACGAGTACTCTTTACAGATGAGAGCAGATTCAGTCTGAGTAACGATTCTCATCGCATACTCATCTGGAGAGAGCGGGGAAGCCGCAATCATCCCTCGAACATCATTGAAAGGGACAGGTATGGAGGTGGCGGTGTTCTCGTTTGGGGAGGCATCATGCTTGGTAGTCGTACAGACCTTCACATCTTCGACGCAGGTTCAGTCAACGGGACCCGTTATTGTAACGAGATTCTTCTTCCATATGTGCGTCTTTTTAGAGGCGCTATGGGTCCGCAGTTCCTTTTCATGGACGACAATGCACCATGTCATCGCACAGTAGCTGCCGAACAGCTCTTAGAGAGTGAGGATATTGAACGTATGGTTTGGCCGGCACGATCTCCGGATCTCAATCCCATCGAGCATGTATGGGATTTTCTAGGCAGACGCTTGGCAGCTCGTACCTTACCACCAGTAAAGATTCCGGAGCTTCGATTGGCGCTGCAAGACGAATGGGCAGCAATGCCTCAACAACTCACTGACACCCTCATTCTCAGCATGGGCAGACGCTGTGAAACCTGCCTAGCAGTCAGTGGAGATAATATCCCCTACTAAAGACCGGATATTTCTTGCTGGACACCCATCACAGGGATGTTTCGGCCTTCAGTCGCATTGCGCTCCATGCTACTTTTTCAATAAAACTTCTTTTTATCCCTCTGATTTCCCTTTTAGTAAGTGTTGCTTACATTACTCATGTCCTTACGTATTGGGGATCTTACGGTATTAAATGCTTTGATTTGGAATGCTTTTGTACAAAGTTATATTGAAAAAACCGTCCTTAATTTTTGCACACCAGTGTATATATATAAAGGAGAAAAGCGACTGAATGACTATTTACGATATCACCAGAACTATTCAACCTACAGACTTGAAATTTGGTAGACATGTTCCTTTCATGGAGTAGAGATCTGCTAAGAATGGATTTTTTGCGAAATTCAAACCGCAAGGGGCGTTACGGAGGTTATGTGGCGTTATAAATAATTGTTTCCATTTTTAAACTACTCGACGTACAATCTTGAAATTGAGTAAGCGGATTCCTTTCAGAGAGTAGAGATCCGCTACAAAACAAGTTTGATAAAAATCGACCCCCAAGTGGCGTTGCGGGGGCTTAGGGGGTGTTATAGATAATTATTTCCATTTTTAAACTATTAGACGACAGTCTTTAAATTTGATAAATAGATTTCTTTCATAGAGTAGAGATCAGCTAGAAGATCGATTTTGTGAAAATAGCCCCCCAAGTGTCATTACGGGGGATTCAGGGGAGTAATAGATAAATATTTCCGTTTTTAAACTACTTGACCTACCTGCTTGAAAATTGGTACTCATGTTTCTTTCATGGAGTAAATATGCGCTACAAAATGGATTTTGGAAAAATTGAACCAAATGGTGTTGCGGGAGATAAGGGGAGTTATAAATAATTATTCCGATTTTTAAACTGTTAGACTCTACGTCTTGAAATTTGGTAAGCAGATTCCTCTCATTGGGTAGAGATACGCTACAAAATGGGTTTCGTGAAAATCGACCCCCAAGTTGCGTTGCGGAGCTTAAGGGGCGGTATTCATCATTTTTTCCATTTTTAAAGTGCTGGACGTAAATTTGAAATATGAAAATCAGAATCCTTTCATGGATTAAAGATCCCATATATAATGTATTTTGTGAAAATAGACTTTAGGGTGCGTTGCGGGGGCTCAAGGGGCGTTATAAATAACTTTTTTCATTTTTAAACTATTAGACGCACAGTCTTTAAATTTGATAAATAGATTCCTTTCGTAGACTAGAGAACCGCTATAAAATGGGTTTCGCGAAAATCAACCCTCAAGTTTCATGTCGGGGGATTAAGAGGCGTAATAGATAAATATTTCGGTTTTTAAACTATTAGATCTACCTGCTTGAAAATTAGTAGGCATGTTCCTTTCATGGAATAGAGTTCCTCTAACAAAGAGTAAAACGAAAATTGACCCCCCAAAGAGGATTGCGAGGTGTCAAGGGGAGTTATAGAAAAGAATTACTGTTTTTGAATTGTTAGACCCACATACTTGAAATTGGTTAAGCATGTTTTTTTGTTGTTGAATAGGGATCCACTAAGAATGTGTTTCAGGGAAATCAACCCCTAGGGGACAAGGTGTTACTGGGGCGTACACGGAGAAAAAAGAAATAATCAAAAATGACTACATGGACTTACTCAGTTTCAAATGAGTTTGTTTATATCAGATTTGAACGCATGCCTTTACAAATATGAGACATTACATGTACTCAAAATTTCAAAAAATGGTTAATTAACACTATCAAACAAATTAAAAAGATATTCAGGATTAAAAAAGTTTTTTTAATATACTGGCTACATATTTTAAAGATTGGGGTTCAACAACAAATTTATTTCTCATAAATCTTCCGAACTATTTTTCGTTTCTACCACGCTACCCGCGGACGAACACATGAGTACTAGATTGTTTTGATTTTGTAAGGCTTTTATAGGAATTTAGCGTAAAAATGGTAAGGTAATGGTAATTTAAGAGGTATGTGGCTACGTTTGGAGCATTTTATTGAAACATAAATTTTCAACTAAAAAAACACTTTTTTCTTTAAAAAGGGTGTGCATAGAACTAGGAATTAAGGTTCAAGTGTAGTATAGATACTTGGCGATGTAAAATTTTTTTGGTGACCAAAATCGATCGCCAAGCTACTTCACTTAGCGATAAGTTTCCCGAAGCCAGAATGAATTCGTTATCTAACCAATAATATCTATATAAAAATCGAAAGGGCCCTCTCCCCTATACTACACTTGAGTCAGGAATTAAAATACAATTCCACAAAATTTTAAATTATTTTGGATAGATTGGGAATTTTTAGTTAAAAATTGCAGTTACAGTAAACCTTGTATTGAAAATTCTAATTAATATATTCAAATAATATTAAAACTGCACACAAATAACATCATTATCTGTGCTTAAAGCGATAAGATTTACATTATTTTTTTGAAATTGGTCAATTTTTTTAAAAAAAAAAGCATGTTTTTTCTCACAAATTGTATGTGCAATAAATGCATAAATACATACACAGAGATTATAGTCTATAATACAAATAAAATAAAATAAAAGTTTTCTTAAAATGTTAATTCAATGTCTTAAAAAGAAATCCATTTGTGAACTTTACCGTGAAGCCAAAAAACATAGTTTCTCAGACAATGCTTTTAAAGATTTAAATACAATATGAAAAATGTTCTACTAGTTGTACATTTCTTAAACTCACCATATTTATAGCTCAAACTCTTTAGCTTCATGTTTAACTAATTTTCAACCCTTTTGCTGTTTTCTGGAGAGTTTTATAGATTATAAAAATTGTCGAGTTTAGTAAAATTTTCATGAAAAATTGCAATTAGGATCTTTTACACAAAATTCTAATGAATGTATTCAAATAATATTTATACAGTACATAAATAATGGAACATCTTTATATATTAGGAATTAAAAGATATGTATTACTTTTAAAAATTTTTTAAATATGCCAAATTTTATGCAAAAACTCGATTTTTTAAAAAAATTAATGATATTTTTTCATTTAAATGCAATGAAGTACATAAATACAGTGAACCCCAAAAGTGTTCGTACACTTGCAGTTTCCTATAAAATTTAATGATTTCGACTAATAAAAATTAATGTATAGAAATTGTAGTTTTTTTATGATATCTGCAACTTGTTCTTAATGGAATGACATAATTATTTTTTTAAAAATAGCATAACTATTATTTTTAAAAATTAATAATCAAAAAGCTCCTGAAAAATTACGCCACTAAAATCTTAGAACACTTAACAAAAATCTCAACATAGCTTTAAATATTGTATTTCTTTCTTAATTTAGAACTTAGTAGGATATCTTTTAGTGTCCACAACAACTTTTGGACATCTTGATATAGATTTAATGAGTTTTTGTAATTTCTGCATCGATTTACCTCCATGCTTCTGTGATTATTATTTTTACTTCCCATTATGTGTTTATGTCATGTTTTTTTATTTTAAATCTAGTTCTCCCCAAATATGCTCTGCTGGGCTAAATAAATTGATTGAGGAGGTGTTATCACAAAATTTTCGGGCAGTTATAAAGACACCAGCGGTGTACATTGAGAGCAGTACGCTCGGCTTCATTATCCTGTTAAAATATGAAGTCGTGTTCAATATCAAATTTTGGACAGACAATTTAAAATTTCTCTTTAAAATATTTGACTAGAGCTCATGATTCTCAATACCATCAAAAATTACCTAATTCTGTGGCTGATTTACGCTGATTTTGGTCAATATATTGACCAAAAAAATCCTTTTTTCGAATTACAAGGACTATAATAATGGAATTTGGTTTGCATTTTGCTTTTTGTTGAATTGAAATGCGCTAAGAACGGTTGTTTTGGAGAACGACTGTCAACGAGATTACTAGGAATATTGATAGTAAAAATTTCGTTTTGCTCAATTAGATTTAGACTTGAAATTTGGCTTGCATGTTTATTTTACGGAGTAGAGATAAATCGAAAATTGGTTTTGCGTAAATCCACTTGGTTATAAATTAACTGAAGTACAATTATCATTCTCTACTTTAATTTTAGAGATTATTAGAAAATACAAATTTTAAGTTCCTTCCTTTTTTTATCTAGAGGCAAGAATTACAGTTATAAGTATATTTTTCAATACAATCGAATTTTTAATGCTCGGACATAGATATCAATAATTTATATATATATGCTAGCCGTTACCCTCCCGCTTCGCTGGGTATTTCATGATGTTTTATAAATTTTTACTGCTTATATATATGTATAAATTATTGATATCTAAGTCCTAGCATTAAGAATTCGATTGTATTGAAAAATATACTTATACCTGTAACTGTCACCTGTTGATAAAAAAAAGATCAGAACTCATCTAATCTGTATTTTCTAAAAATCTCTAAAATTGAAGTATAGAATGATGTTAGTTCTTTCGTAACTCAAAAGCCAAGTGGATTCCCGCAAAATCAATTTTCGGTGGATCTCTACTCCGTAAATTGAACATGCAAGCCAAATTTCAATTATAAATCTAACAGAAAAAAAAACAAAAGTTTTACTATCAATATCCCCGTAATCCCTTTGAGAGCCGTTTTCCAAAATTACCGCTCTTAGCGGATTTCAATTCAACAAAAGAAAAATGCAAACCAAATTTCATTATTATAGTCCTTATAGCTCGAAAAAAGGAATTTTTTCAATACATCTCAGTAATCCCGGAGAAGGTATGGATGTTTGTGTGTTGTAATCCTTTATTCTTTCTGTGTTTTATCCCCCCGTGTTATACAATGCGTGGTGCACGGGGTTTATAAATGTTAAAACAAAAAAATTACATCCCAGTAACCCCCTGCACGCCCCCCAGAACTTGATTTGCTTAAAATACATTCTTAGTGGATCCCTATTCAACAAAAGAAACATGCTTAACAAATTTCAAGTATTTGAGTCTAACAATTAAAAACAGGAATTTTTTTCTGTAACTCCTTTTGACCCCTCGCAACCATTCTTGGGAGTCAATTTTCGTTTTACTCTTTGTTAGAGGAACTCTATTCCATGAAAGGAACATGCTTACCAATTTTCAAGCAGGATGATCAAATAGTTTAAAAATGGAAATATTTATCGATTACGCCTCTTAATCTTCCGACATTAAATTTGGTAGTTGATATTCGCGAAACCCATTTTGTAGCGGTTCTCTACTTTACGAAAGGAATCTGCTTATCAAATTTCAAGACTGTACGTCTAATAGTTTAAAAATGGGGATAATTATCTATAACGCCACTTGAGCCCCCGCAAAGCCACTTTTGAGTCTGTTTTCACAAAACCCATTTTGTAATAGAACTGCACTCTATGAAAGGAATCTGCTTAGCAAAATTTAAGACTGTGCGTCCAATAACTTAAAAATGCAAAAAAAAAAAAAAAAAAAAAATTATCAATAACGCCCCTTGAACCCCCACAACACCATCTAGGGGTCGATTTTCACAAAACACATTTTGTAGTATATCTCTATCCTATGAGAGGAATCTGCTTACCAAATTTCAAGACTGTGCGTCTAATAGTTTAAAAATAGAAATAATTATTTATATCTGCCCTTAACCCCCCGCAACACCCCTTGGGGGTCAATTTTCTCCAAACCCGTTTTGTAGTGGTTATTTACTCCATGAAAGAAACATTCCTACCAAATTTCAAGCAGGTAGGTCAAATAGTTTAAAAACGAAAATATTTATCTAATACGCCGCTTAATCCCCCGCAACGCCACTTAGAGGTCTGTTTTCAGTAAACCTTCTTATAGCTGATCTCTACTCTATGAAAGAAATCTATTTATAAAATATAAGGACTGTGCGTCTAATAGTTTAAAAATGGAAATAATTATCTATAACGCCCCTTAAGTCTCCCAACGCCACTTGGGGGCAATTTTCATGAAACCCATTTTGTAGCGTATCTCTACCCTGTGAGAGGAATCCGCTTACTAAGTTTCAAGACTGTACGTCTAATAACTTAAAAATCGGAATTTATAACGCCCCTTAAACCCCCCGCCACACCCCTTGGGGGTCAATTTCCCCAAAACCCATTTTGTAGCGGATATTTACTCCATAAAAGAAACATTCCTACCAATTTTCAACCAGGTAGGTCGAGTAGTTTAAAAACGAAAATATTCATCTATCGCGCCTCTTAATCCCCCACAACGCCACTTAGAGGTCTGTTTTCACAAAACCTTCTTATAGCTGATCTCTACTCTATGAAAGAAATCTATTTATCAAATATAAAGACTGTGCGTCTAATAGTCTAAAAATGGAAATAATTATCTATAACGCTCCTTAAGTCCCGCAACGCCACTTGGGGTAATTTTCACAAAATCCATTTTGTAGCGCATCTCTAACCTATGAGAGGAATCTGCTTACTAAGTTTCAAGACTGTACGTCTAATAACTTATAAATCGGAATTTATAACGCCCCTTAAACCCCCCGCCCCCGCAACACCCCTCGGGGGTCAATTTTCCCAAAACCCATTTTGTCGCGGATATTTACTCCATGAAAGAAACTTACCTACCTATTTTCAAGCAGGTTGGTGAAGTAGTTTAAATACGGATATATTTATCTATTACGCCCCTTAATCTCCCGCAACGCCACTTAGAAGTCTGTTTTCGCAAAACCGGTTTTGAAACCGATCATTATTCTACGAAAGGAATCTATATATATTAAATTTAAAGACAGTGCGTCAAATAGTTTAAAAATGGAAATAATTATCTATAACGTCCCCTAAGCCCCTGCAACGCCACTTGGGGGTCGATTTTCACCAAACTTATTTTGCAGTGGATCTCTACTGTATGAAAGGAATCTGCTTACCCAATTTCAAAATTGTACATTGAGTAGTTTAAACATGGAAACATTTATTTAAAACGCCCCTTAACCCCCCGTAACGCCCCTTGCGTTTCGAATTTCGGAAAATACGTTCTTAGCTGATGTCTACTCTATGGAAGGAACATGTCTACCAAATTTCAAGTCTGTAGGTTGAATAGTTCCAGAGATATCGTGATTAGTCAGTCAGTGAGTCGCTTTTCTCCTTTATATATATAGATATATATATGTTGTTGCTTATAACACCTGTCTGACGTAGTCAGATCGAGGCCCACGAAATTCATCATGGCAACGGGCTAGAGATACGTCTGTCATTAGCCTAATCTTTCAGCCCATGAAGGTGACAGCACAATTTTGCTCACGATACATGGCGACACCATTCGGACCCACAGATTTAACGAGCACGTGCTCCGTTTGTACTCGGCGAGTATTTGGTGGCATCGGGCATCGAACCCAGTCCTTCCGGTCTGGCGTCCGATGCTCTAACCACTAGGCTACCCCCCCATATATATATATACATATACAGTATATATTTATAAAACCTCATGAAGTACCCAGCAAAGCGGGTGGCTAACGGCTAGTATACATATAAAAATACTGATTTTTACGGGTTCTATTCGCGCTCTTCTACGGATCCACTTTTTACTAAACGCGTCCACATTTTGGTCAACAACTGTAGCATCGTTGTTACTATCAGTTGCCAAGAATGGGACAAAATTGTCCTTTCATATTGTTCAAGAATTTGAAACTATCCGCGTCATACAAGTAAGAAAGTAACTACTTTACTCTTCTCCAATACATGATTTTCTTTCCTTTTGAGTAGGGACGGGGGCACAGCTCAAATTTGTGAGGGGATAATTAGAATATTATGAAATTGGCGAGGCGCACGTAAAAACTAACATAAAATTTATAAATGATGAGTAGCTGCCGAAGTAGGTACTACCAATCACCACAGTTCGCATGAATCAGGGGTAAGCAGACTTTTTCAGAGTGCGGGCTACTTCTGATATTTTCAAAGAGTTGCGGTTCACCCAGTGTCAAAGGCGCCCACAAAGGCGGGGGACGGGTCCACGGGTCCGGACCACCCTCTCATAACCCTTCATTTTCTACCGATTCATTATAGTCCCATGTATATAAAATGTAACTAAGTCTTTAATATTACTAATTTATTCAGTAATTTATTTTTTACTGTTTTTTGTTCCCGACAATCGAAAAAAATATAAAAATATGTTGGGCTGCGTATTGAGGTACGATACGAGAATGATAGACCTTCAACCCTCGATCCCCTTCCCTTTAAAAATTATTGTATACGATACAGTCCAATGTAGTAGATGTGATGAGGTAAAAAAAGAGGTTATTATTTTAACTTAATAATAAGTACGGAATATGTACTTATTTACAAAACTAAAATAAAAAAAACAACACTTTTAGAACCACTTTTAAAGCAAAGCGCGATACAAACTTATAATAATAGCCCCAAATATAATTATATCAAAGATACATTTATATATATATATATATTATGATACAATTCAAAATACATTAAATAAATAAAGTTTTTTTTATCTAAAGTTGGTTTTCGTAGATATAGTCGGTAGAAGACTTAATCTGCTTACTGCCAGCCAATCTTGAATATTCCGTACACACTTATTAACTGGTAAAATTTTTAGGTGGTCACCCTAAAATATCCTGGCGGTCCACCGGTTGTTCGCGATCGACGTAATGCCCACCCCGGACATAAATTCAACCAGCGGGCTGGATGTTGTGCACCCCTGCCTTAGAGGATCTTCATTTTCAGCTAGTTCATTTTTTAATCCAATCATTTCATTTATAAAAGATTTAAAAAAATGTTTATATATATATATATATATATATATATAAAAATATCTTGAGTGCGAGATAAGAAACATTCAGAATTTTGCACAGAGTCTAATTTTAATGCAACAAAATTTTAATAAAGGCGGAAACATACTTAAAACAATCTGCTGTGATGTATGTCACCATGCAATTTTGTTAGAACAAAAATCCTTTTTTTTCTAATAGCGTAATGATAAGGTAATTAATAAGAATAATGGAACTAATATATAAAATAGCTTTTTTTCAACTATCCCCTTTTTAAAAGCTTTTATTTAACTTACAATGTATGTATGTTTTTTTTTTTTTTTTTTTTTTTTTTTTTTTTTTTTTTTTTATGTTTTTTTTTTTTTTTATGTATGTATGTATGTTTATGTATGTATGTATGTATGTATGCATGTATGTAATTTGTTCGGGTGGAATCTTGCAACTCAATTTTGAAGCTGATATCTTCCTCCCATTGAGCTGAAATTTTGTATACACGTTTAGTTTGGATGACAATGCATGTTTTGACCATTTATATTCCGATATTGCAATTAATTAAAAAGATATTAATTAAAAACGTTAAACTAGTTTTGGGCGCCAACTTGGATATATCTGCATTGTTGTAATAATTTTATTGTTACAACAATGACAAAAGTTGGCGTCGAAAATCGATTTTCAGCCAAACTGGAATTTCATAACGTTGCGCTATTGACTGTATTAATTAACTTTGTCTAAAAAATAGTTACATTTCTACAACGTAAAAATAATCTAATTTCTACAACATATGCAATTTTTTTTTACAAATTTCTATCTATTTTCTTGGATTTAAATTCAAAACGAAAAAAGTAGAGCTATTTTTCAAGTAGATTGGTACATTGTATACCTTTCTCAACGCTGCCAAGTTAAACTGAGATGGAGTATTATAGAAATTCTAACTTTAACCCCTTAACTGGTTTGCTCGTACACCTAACGGGCTCCTGAAAGTTAGCCACAACCGGTTTGCCCGTGCGCTGTACAGGCACCGAAATTTTTTCTTTCTATATTTTATTTGCACAGACATTTTTATTCCTATAATAAGGTTATTAGTATAGTGTGTCTTTAGGAGATGCAGAGAGAGTTTGTCCATGGTACTGAACTACTCTTCAGTCAGAATTTTGGTAGTGTTGAAGGTGAGAATTTTTCACTGAAGGCAAGAATATATATTCTTGAAAATATTAGATAAAGAACAGGGATTTACAAGGAAATGTACAATTTGTTGCCTAAGAAAAAGGAAAATGGATAGATAATCCAAAGAAGTCGATATTATTTCTATCCCCATTGGAATATAAGACTTAGTGTTACACTATTCTTCATATTGTGTGTGCATATAAATATGCACACACACACATGAAATCCTATCAATGGTATGAAAAAGAGGTATAAACATAAATTTTTTGGTAAGTGGAAGAAAATATATTTTAAGATATATGTGAAATATTCTTCATAGTACGCAGAATGTACTTATTAAAAGCAAACATTTAAGGGTTTTTGTGTTCAAAAATTATAAAATAAAAAAAAGGCGAGTAAAATTTTAAACCGGAGATTAAAATAAAAATCTTCCATTTTCGCGCGTTCTGTTAATTATTATGCTTAGTTACATGCAGTTAAAAAATGGGCTTTTTTGGGGGAAATTTTGGTCAAAAAAATTGACCGCTTAAGAGGTTAATCTATGAAGCTCAGACAAAAAATAATTATAGAATCGTAAAGATCATTTATTTCGTCCCGATACGGTATAATGTTTTTTACAAAATAATAATATTTGTATTTCTTACGATTTTTTTTAAATAAGTCAAAATCGATGCGTTTTTATGAAAATAATGTCTACATCGACGCGCATGAATTTTTTTTGCTTAAATGAATCGACATTCCGTACTAAAACAGCTCATGATTTGCTCTTTTAGAATCAGTCATTTAAAAAATAAAATGTCGAAAATTTTTTCTTACGATTTTTCAAAAAATACTCAACATTTTAATATTTAATAACTTTGTCATTTATGAAGAAAATCTCATAAAACTTTTTTTCGTGTGTAGGATAATATTACCCAAGATCTGTACGAAGATTGAAAGAATTGCTTAAAATTTACGGATTTAAGAAAAAATTGTGTTTTTCGTGTAGTACCCTTTTTGCGAGAATTCATTTAGCTCGACTGTTCGAAAATAACTGGCTAACACCTAGCAACAATGATGCGTTGAATGAGATGAACAGACTAAGAAACCTGTCCAGTGATAACTAAAAAGTAAAAAATAAATTAAAAGTAAAAAAACTTTTTTAAAAACAAGCTTTTATTTAAACGCGCTAAAAAGAATAAAATAAATTTTTCTTTAAAATTTTTTTACTATCAACTTATAACGTCATTACACAATTTATATGATATAAAAGCTTGTCGCGAGATTTACCTCTGCAGATAAACAAGTAAATTAAACCACTTGATCTGATTGATTTCAATTTCTTAAAATTTTCAAACTAAGTAAATAAGAGTGCTTTAATCTCGCGACAAGCATTTATATCATATAAATTGAGTAATGACGTTATAAGTTGATAGTAAAAAAATTTTAAAGAAAAATTTATTTTATTCTTTTTAGCGCGTTTAAATAAAAGCTTGTTTTTAAAAAAGTTTTTTACTTTAATTATT
>BMAO01032924.1:0-20984 GCA_019973975.1 Trichonephila clavata
CCAGAGGTCCGTGGATCGAAACCACGCTCTGCTATAATATTTTGGAAATTTTCTTTAAGACGAAATCGAAACAGTTATTCATTACATATCTGCAGCAAAGCTTTTAAAATAACTCAAATAATTTCCGATCAATTTTTCAAAATATTTTGATCTTCATGCGAGAAATCTCGTGCTGCATTTTGTAAAATTAAACGATTCTTAAAAAGATTAATTTTTATTTAAAGCAAGAGCAGAGTGGCATAGTGGAAGCGGCGGCCCATAACCCAGAGGTCCGTGGATCGAAACCACGCTCTGCTATATTTATTTTAGAAATTTTCTTTCAAAACGAAATCAAAAATGTTATTATTACATATCTGCATCAAAACTTTTAAAATAACTCAAAAGATTTCCGATAAACTTTCCCAAAATATTTTTTCTTTCATGCGAAACTGCTCTTGTGCTCATTTCATAAAAGTGAAACTCTCTTAATCAAATTAAATTTTTTGCTATCAGGATAAGTGCGAGCGGAAGCGTGCTGGACCATAACTTAGAGGTTCGTGGATCGAAACCATGCTCTGCTATAGATATTTTCTTTCAAAACGAAATCGAAAAATGTTATTCTTTCATACTGTATTAAAACTTTTAAAATAACTCAAATAATTTCCGATAATTTTCCAAAATTTTGATCTTCATGCGAGATTGATCTTGTGCATTTTGTAAAAGTTAAACGATTCTTAACCAGATTAATTTTTATTTGAAAGCAAGAGCAGAGTGGCGCAGTGGAAGCGTGCTGAGCCCATAACCCAGAGGTCCGCTGATTGAAACCACGCTCTGCTGTAGATATTTTGGAAATTTTCTTTCAAGACGAAATCGAAACAGTTATTCATTACATATCTGCAGCAAAACTTTTAAAATAACTCAAATAATTTCTGATAAATGTTCCAAAATATTTTGACTTTCATGCGAGAATGACCTCGTGAGCATTTCGTAAAACTGAAACGATTCTTAAAGGAATTAAATTATATTTGAAAGCAAGAGCAGAGTGGCGCAGTGGAAGCGTGCCGGCCCATAACCCAGAGGTCCGTGGATTGAAACCACGATCTGCTGTAGATATTTTGGAAATTTTCTTTCAAGACGAAATCGAAACAGTTATTCATTACATATCTGCAGCAAAACTTTTAAAATAACTCAAATAATTTCCGATAAATTTTCCAAAATATTTTGACTTTCATGCGAGAATGATCTCGTGAGCATTTCGTAAAACTGAAACGATTCTTAAAGGAATTAAATTATATTTGAAAGCAAGAGAAGAGTGGCGCAGTGGAAGCGTGCTGGGCCATAACCCAGAGGTCCGTGGATCGAAACCACGCTCTGCTATACTTATTTAGAAATTTTCTTTCAAGACGAAATCGAAAATGTTATTTATTACATATCTGCATCAAAACTTTTAAAATAACTCAAATGATTTCCGATAAACTTTCCAAAATATTTTATCTATCATGCGAAACTGCTCTCGTGCTAATTTCGTAAAAGTGGAACGATTCTTAACCAAATTAATTTTTATTTGAAATCAAGAGCAGAGTGGCGCAGTGGAAGCGTGCTGGGCCCATAACCCAGAGGTCCGTGGATCGAAACCACGCTCTGCTATAGATATTTTGGAAATTTTCTTTTAAGACGAAATCGAAACAGTTATTCATTACATATCTGCCGCAAAGCTTTTAAAATAACTCAAATAATTTCCGATCAATTTTTCAAAATATTTTGATCTTCATGCGAAACTGCTCTTGTGCTCATTTCATAAAAGTGAAACTCTTCTTAATCAAATTAAATTTTATTTGCTATCAGGATAAGAGTGCCGAAGCGGAAGCGTGCTGGACCATAACTTAGAGGTTCGTGGATCGAAACCATGCTCTGCTATAGATATTTTCTTTCAAAACGAAATCGAAAATGTTATTCATTTCATAACTGTATTAAATCTTTTAAAATAACTCAAATAATTTCCGATCAATTTTTCCAAAATATTTTGATCTTCATGCGAGATTGATCTCGTGTGCATTTTGTAAAAGTTAAACGATTCTTAACCAGATTAATTTTTATTTGAAAGCAAGAGCAGAGTGGCGCAGTGGAAGCGTGCTGGGCCCATAACCCAGAAGTCCGTGGATCGAAACCACGCTCTGCTATACTTATTTTAGAAATTTTCTTTCAAGACGAAATCGAAAATGTTATTCATTACATATCTGCCGCAAAGCTTTTAAAATAACTGAAATAATTTCCGATCAATTTTTCAAAATATTTTGATCTTCATGCGAAACTGCTCTTGTGCTCATTTCATAAAAGTGAAACTCTTCTTAATCAAATTAAATTTTGTTTGCTATCAGGATAAGAGTGCCGAAGCAGAAGCGTGCTGGACCATAACTTAGAGGTTCGTGGATCGAAACCATGCTCTGCTATGGATATTTTCTTTCAAAACGAAATCGAAAATGTTATTCATTTCATAACTGTATTAAAACTTTTAAAATAACTCAAATAATTTCCGATTAATTTTTCCAAAAAATTTTGATCTTCATGCGAGATTGATTTCGTGTGCATTTTTTAAAAGTTAAACGATTCTTAAACAGATTAATTTTTATTTGCAAGCAAGAGCAGAGTGGCGCAGTGGAAGCGTGCTGGGCCCATAACCCAGAGGTCCGTGGATCGAAACCACGCTCTGCTATACTTATTTTAGAAATTTTCTTTCAAGACGAAATCGAAAATGTTATTTATTACATATCCGCATCAAAACTTTTAAAATAACTCAAATGATTTCCGATAAACTTTCAAAAATATTTTATCTATCATGCGAAACTGCTCTCGTGCTAATTTCGTAAAAGTTAAACGATTCTTAACCAGATTAATTTTTATTTGAAAGCCAGAGCAGAGTGGCGCGGTGGAAGCAAGCTGGGCCCATAACCCAGAGGTCCGTGGATCGAAACCACGCTCTGCTATAGATATTTTGGAAATTTTTTTTCAAGACGAAATCGAAACAGTTATTCATTACATATCTGCAGCAAAACTTTTAAAATAACTCAAATAATTTCCGATAAATTTTCCAAAATATTTTGACTTTCATGCGAGAACGATCTCGTGAGCATTTCGTAAAACTGAAACGATTCTTAAAGGAATTAAATTATATTTGAAAGCAAGAGCAGAGTGGCGCAGGTGAAGCGTGCTGGGCCCATAACCCAGAGGTCCGTGGATCGAAACCACGCTCTGCTATACTTATTTTAGAAATTTTCTTTCAATACGAAATCAAAAATGTTATTTATTACATATCTGCATCAAAACTTTTAAAATAACTCAAATGATTTCCGATAAACTTTCCAAAATATTTTATCTATCATGCGAAACTGCTCTCGTGCTAATTTCGTAAAAGTGGAACGATTCTTAACCAAATTAATTTTTATTTGAAACCAAGAGCAGAGTGGCGCAGTGGAAGCGTGCTGGGCCCATAACCCAGAGGTCCGTGGATCGAAACCACGCTCTGCTATACTTATCTTAGAAATTTTCTTTCAAGACGAAATCGAAAATGTTATTTATTACATATCTGCATCAAAACTTTTAAAATAACTCAAATGATTTCCGATGAACTTTCCAAAATATTTTATCTTTCATGCGAAACTGCTCTTGTGCTCATTTCATAAAAGTGAAACTCTTCTTAATCAAATTAAATTTTATTTGCTATCAGGATGATAGTGCCGAAGCAGAAGCGTGCTGGACCATAACTTAGAGGTTCGTGGATCGAAACCATGCTCTGCTATAGATATTTTCTTTCAAAACGAAATCGAAAATGTTATTCATTTCATAACTGTATTAAAACTTTTAAAATAACTCAAATAATTTCCGATCAATTTTCCAAAATATTTTGATCTTCATGCGAGAATGATCTCGGGAGCATTTCGTAAAACTGAAACGATTCTTAAAGGAATTAAATTATATTTGAAAGCAAGAGCAGAGTGGCGCAGTGGAAGCGTGCTGGGCCCATAACCCAGAGGTCCGTGGATCGAAACCACGCTCTGCTATACTTATTTTAGAAATTTTCTTTCAAGACGAAATCGAAAATGTTATTTATTACATATCTGCATCAAAACATTTAAAATAACTCAAATAATTTCCGATCAATTTTTTCAAAATATTTTGATCTTCATGCGAGAATGGTCTCGGGAGCATTTCGTAAAACTGAAACGATTCTTAAAGGAATTAAATTATATTTGAAAGCAAGAGCAGAGTGGCGCAGTGGAAGCGTGCTGGGCCCATAACCCAGAGTTCCGCGGATCAAAACCACGCTCTGCTATAGATATTTTGGAAATTTTCTTTCAAGACGAAATCGAAACAGTTATTCACTACATATCTGCAGCAAAACTTTTAAAATAACTCAAATAATTTCCGATCAATTTTCCAAAATATTTTAACTTTCATGCGAGAATGATCTCGGGAGCATTTCGTAAAACTGAAACATTCTTAAAGGAATTATATTATATTTGAAAGCAAGAGAAGAGTGGCGCAGTGGAAGCGTGCTGGGCCCATAACCCAGAGGTCCGTGGATCGAAACCACGCTCTGCTATAGATATTTTGGAAATTTTCTTTCAAGACGAAATCGAAACAGTTATTCATTACATATCTGCAGCAAAACTTTTAAAATAACTCAAATAATTTCCGATAAATTTTCCAAAATATTTTGACTTTCATGCGAGAATGATCTCGGGAGCATTTCGTAAAACTGAAACGATTCTTAAAGGAATTATATTATATTTGAATGCAAGAGAAGAAAGGCACAGTGGAAGCGTGCTGGGCCCATAACCCAGAGGTCCGTGGATCAAAACCACGCTCTGCTATAGATATTTTGGAAATTTTCTTTCAAGACGAAATCGAAAATGTTATTTATTACATATCTGCATCAAAACTTTTAAAATAACTCAAATGATTTCCGATAAACTTTCCAAAATATTTTATCTATCATGCGAAACTGCTCTCGTGCTAATTTGTAAAAGTGGAACGAATCTTATATAACCAAATTAATTTTTATTTGAAATCAAGAGCAGAGTGGCGCAGTGGAAGCGTGCTGGGCCCATAACCCAGAGGTCCGTGGATCGAAACCACGCTCTGCTATAGATATTTTGGAATTTTTCTTTGAAGACGAAATCGAAACAGTTATTCATTACATATCTGCAGCAAAGTTTTAAAATAACTCAAATAATTTCCGATAAATTTTCCAAAATATTTTGACTTTCATGCGAGAATGATCTCGTGAGCATTTCGTAAAACTGAAACGATTCTTAATTAAAGTTATAAATTCACAATAATGACGCTTCAATTACTTATAGGTATATTTTTTATGAGGTATATAGAGTATATAGACAGGTATATTTTATGAGGTATATAGAGTATATAGACAGGTATATTTTATTCTTTATAAGCCTTACAGCATTTACCAAGCTTACATGTTATTAAATAAATATTATTAAATAAACAAATGGTTAGTTCTATCATGTTTGAATGATTTGCTATTTGTATTTTGTAATCAGTGCTACTTTTCCCCCGAAAATTTATTCATATTTATACCCAGTGGCACACACAGGGATTTTTCAAGGGAGGTGCAGGGTTGAAAGTCCACTATTCTAGTATCATGCTCCAAAACGCCGCTCAACGTATTCTTTTGATTTTGTCGATTTTTGGGAGAAAAAAACAGTAAAAAAATAATTATTGAATAAATAATTAGTATTAATTAATAAAAGTAATTATTAATAACAAATACTTAATTAAATTTTACGTATTATATACAAAGAATCAGTGGCGCACACAAGGGGAGGAGGTCCTAGGGGTCCGGACCCCCCAATCCTATATATATATAACGTAAAATTTAATAAAGTACTTGAAATTAACAATTTATTTTATTAATTAATGCTAATTATTAATTCAATAATTCATTTTTTACTGTTTTTTGTTAACACAATCGACAAAATCAGAAGAATCAATTGGTGTTGTCTTGAGGTATGATACGAGCTGGGGGACTTTCGACCATGGACTCCCTCTTTGAAAATTTTTTGTGTGAGCTATTGCAAAGGATTATAATCAATCACCGAAAAAAAATCAAAGGCTATTGGGGAAGGGTCCTGACCCGGGGACCCCCTATGTGTGCACCGCTTTGTGTTTATACCTCTTTCTTTCTTTTTTTTCCTTCTCTTTCCAATAAAAAATTTTAATAATTTTTGAGAGTCTTTAGTTTATTATATCCTCAGGCTGGACAAAGTCGACTCAGCCTTTTATCACTTTAGCGGGTCGATAAATGAGTACCAAGCTTGCTTGGGGACTAAACACTGGGGGTTTCGCTTCAGACTAACCACCTGATCGGGACATCTGCTGATACACCTCAGCGCCCAAGGTCACGTATACTGAGATGGGTACAGTAGGCTTTGTCCCTCATGGGCTGTTGCGCTACTGAGTTTAGTTTAGTTTATTATGGTTTATTTTCGTTTTAAAATGTACATTGATTCAAGAAGGGAAAATTATTTATTAACTAGCCGTTACCCTCCCGCTTCGCTGGGTATTTCATGATGTTTTATAAATATATCTGTTTATATTCTGACAGACAGACAGACAGACAAAAATTTTAAAAATTGGTTTTTTGTTATGAGTACCGTTTATACTTTTAGTGCATTAAGTAAAAAGCTACTAATTTGAAATTACAAACAGACACTTCAATTTTATTTATTTGTATAGATATAGAGTGGGATTATAATAACTATTGTTTAAATGTGACTAAAAATGTAAATAAAATAAAAAAAAGGATTAAAACTAACCGTAAAACTTATCAATTTTTTGTTTCTTGCATTGCTTTTTACTTATGAAGCCTTGATTTATTATTTTTAAAAGTGCATCCGAAACAGCCGATGCTCTACTTAACTGAACAGTGAGATAACTATCATAAAAAAAAATTATGGCACGTGTCAGCGTATTATCATGTGCGCGTAATACTGTTATGTCTCATGAAGAGCATCGGTCGCCAGTAACCAAAACAAAGACTTCATTAGCTCAGCTTGGCGTTCAATTTGGCGTTCATCTTGGCATTCAGTTTCACGTTCACCCGTATAGTTTCCGTTCCCGTAAGAATACGGGAATAAAATATAGCCTATGTTACTCCCCGTTAATGTAGCTTTCCAATTAGTGAAAGAATTTTTAAAATCGCACCAGCCGTTTCCGAGATTAGCCGGAACAAACAGACAGACAAAAATTTTAAAAATTGGTTTTTTGTTATGAGTACCGTATATACTTTTAGTGCATTAAGTAAAAAACTGCTAATTTGAAATTACAAACAGACACTTCAATTTTATTTATTTGTATAGATGTCGCACTTTAAAACATCATGAGGGCTATTGGCAACGAGCTTGGTAATTTTGAGCCCCGGTCATTTGTTGTGGTCAAGGTAGTCTAGTGGTCATAGTCATGGACTAGTGGTCAGCGTGTCATGAGTTAGGCCCTAGTGAAACTGAAAATCCGCCCTCTAGAGGGTCTGAATCTCTTTAATCTTTCTAGATTTGAAGTCCTCCCATTGACGTGCTGTAGAAGTTAGGAGAGGTGGGAGGGGAGCTCAGGTGTGATCCCCGTCAATTGACCGAGGTTCAAAATTACATTCCGTTACCAATACCCGTCGCGTTGCTTTAGAGAGTGCGCGTTAAGGTATTCAACTACCCTAAAATCGTGAATTTTGTCAAAAATTGACAATTATTTTTTATGATTTTATTTTATAGGTCGTTTTATTATCTTTATAAAAAAATACCAAGTTTATTGTTTTCCATTCACTAGAACAAAAACTACAAGTGTTTAGTTAAAGCAGATGCCACTACTTTAAGCAAGATGCCATACTTCAAAACGCGTTTTACTCGAAATGTGTGTTTTTTTTAAATGCTCAAACGGGGATAGCGATTGCTCAAAAAGTTTTGAAAATAATTAATTGAAATTTTGTGTGTGTTTTTCTGTATAATTGTAGAAGTGTTCTAACATTCAGATTTATCAATCACTATCTTATTACAAAATTTACAGTCACTTTTATTAATATAGCCACTGTTTTTTTAAGCAATTTCTTATAGTAATTAAGATAAAGTGCTCTATTTTTTGAAAAAATTAAAATACCTCTTACCCTGAAGGTCATTTTAAAAATGAATAATATAGCAACACATCAGGATTAAAATATCGAAAATTTGTTCATAAACTTTTGGTACAGAATGGTCCCCGTTTTATGTATTTTTTTGTAAATTTTTATCAGTTTTTTGCCATTTCAGTAATACTAATTTCTTCTTTACTTCTTAATTTTAGAATATTTTTCTTAAAATGTACTAAATAAATCTAAAACTACAAAAAAATAAAAATCCTCATATCTCCATTTCTTTAAAAAAAAAAAAGTTGTCGCAAGTTGTCGAATACCTTATTAAACACCTATTCACCCACCAAGTTATGTGACTAGAACAGCGTTTCTCAGACTGTGGGGGGCCGGAGCATATCGAAAATTCGAATATAAAAGATGGTTTAAAAAGATTGCTAATTTACTGCAAAGGGGCAAAACAGAATATATTCTGACATAATAAAAAATAAAATGCACATTTACACTTTATAATATACTTATAAATGTATCAGAACTGCACAATGTATGTGAAAATTAATTTATCAAAACTAAATTAAGATTGATTAATAATTACTAGTATTGGAAATGGAAAAAGTATACAGAATACTTTTGTTGTCAGGGCAGAAAATTCCTCATCCACCTGTGATGGTTAATCTGTCCCAACAATCAATGTACGAGAGTTAGAAGGAAGATTAGCACACATAACAAACACAATTTATTTATAAGTTTCAGCAACCTAACAAACGTGAACAGTGGCGCACACAAGGGGGGTGTCCTGGAGGTCCGGACACCCCCCATAGCCCTTGAGTTTTTTTTTTCCGATTGATGATAATCCTATATATTTTACGTAAAATTTAATTAAGTACTTGCAGTTAACAATTTATTTTGTTAATTAATGCTAATTATTAATTCAATAATATATTTTTTACTGTTTTTTGTTAACAAAATCAGAAGAATCAATTGGTGTTGTCTTGAGGTATGATACGAGTTGGGGGACTTCCGACCATGGACTCACCCCCTTGAAAAAATTTTGTGTGCGCTACTGAACGTGAACAACCCAAGATTAGGAAATGCACCTTAAACAGAGCAAGGAAGACGATAAAAATAAATTTAATTATAAATTTAATAACTTTCTTTAGGAATATCTTAGCCGTACACATTCCAATAACTGAAGATATCTTCTAAGTTAAACTGCTTCAAGCCAACAATAATCCAATTTATATACTTTATTGACAAATCGTTAATCTTAAATATTAAGAAAATTATCTACTGAATACTATTACCTTACGTTAATCCTCACTGCTATCATTTAGTTTCCAACCTCTCTCTCTTCGAACCCGAAACTTAATGCTTAAATACACGTCATAATTTACATAGACCGCGTCTTCTTCTTCGGGGGAAAGTTTTCAGTTGAATAATATTTAAAGAAAGATTTTCCCAAGAGGATTTTTGGGGGGTATGTGGAAAGAATCGTTGCACACCCCCCTACCTGCAATTCAAAGAGTGATTTATTATTAAGTTTCCTTTTGATTTTGCCACTTGACGTGAAATCCATGATATACTTTTATCCTGTTAAACAAAAATAACTTACTTTAAATATCTACGACTTAAAAGCAACATGCAAAATTTAATACTCGTCTTGATAATTTGTACAGTTCATAATTAAGGTCTCTTTATAGGTTTATAGTCAAAGTACATTATTATTGCATTCAAAACATTGTTATTGTATGGAAGGGGGCACGATGAAAATTACGATTGAAAATTGGGTCGCAAACAGTGGCGCACGGAAAATATTAGAGCCCCCTGCAAGCTCAGGTTCTGGGCCCACAAGCCCAAATAGGTACTTTGCATCAGTCAAGCTTTGGGACCCCTAGAGTCCCTGGGCCCCCCAGCAATGCGGGGGTGTACGTTACGGCACTGGTCACAAATATTGAAAGTTTGAGAAGGACTGAACTAGAACGACAGCCAAGCTGTGGCACTACACTCTCCAAACTTCCACACTATTCCAATATGAGAATTTTAAACCACCACAAATTAAGGGGACATATGGTACAATTTACGCAAATTTTTTTAATTTAATGACTTTCATAATTTTTTTGGTTGCCTCCTATGTGAATGTGTGATATAAAACGGATTTTGTGCTCAAAATTTCATAGAAAGCAAACCATTTAATTTTTTAAGGGAAAAACTTGAATGATGAATGATGAACTTATGAAGTGATTTTAAAATGCCACTCCGCCTACAAAAATTGACGTACATATATGAAATTTGATTTACAAGTACGTCAAACTATGTATAACAAAAGTTTGCATGGGTTTTGCGATAACATGATTGGTATTTGTACAATACTTCTTTTTATGAATGCTTATTGAAAATTCCTTAAAAAATGTGTAAATTTTAAATTCAATTATTTTTCCAAAAAATAAGTATTGCTTTGATTGAAAAATGCATTACAATTTTTATTCCATGTACTATTAGTTACAAGTGAAAAATATTTCAAAGTATTAGGCACAATAGAAAAAAAGCCCTAGCATTGTAAATGAAGACAAACTAGTTATTTTATCTTTCCGAGATAAGTCAGTTTAAAGTTTTGATTTGTCATTGTGATGCGAATAAAAACAAACGTAAAAGTTATCACAACTCTGCGTTTTTTAAACTTAGAGCTTTCAAATTTTGTGAGTTTGTAGAAAAGTATATATAAAATAATTTAAGCTAAAAAATTAAATTTGATTTTTGAACGATTTTTATCAATTGAATTTGAATTGTACTGTGTCCCCCTTAAACGTGCATTTGTTTCGTTACAGGGTGAATCCTGAGGGGCACCAGAACTCAATCCCATGGCAAGACATGTCAACAACGCTGGCCACAAGATACAGACCGTACCAACTCGGCTACCACGATCAGGTATTGATTTCTAATGCCACTTAAGATTCATCGTAGAGGGTATATGTCAATGTGTCAAATATGTATCACGATTCAGTCCTCTAAGTTGTGCAGGAGAAAAGAGAAAATTACAATCATTTGAAAAGATGAGACTTGGTAGTAAAAACAAAACAGTAAAAAGGTGGTATAAACTCAAGACAGAGGACGAAACTTCTAGTCTGATGCATGTTTTTATATTTTGAAAACAACAAATATTCTTAACCGGGGCAAGACTTTTGGTTCACCCTGTATATTTTTTCAAAATCACGTGAAATCAAAATCGTGTAAAAACATGATTGGGTGTATTTTTAGATTCCTTTTTAAGTCATTTTTTTCCTACTTGTTATCTTATATTTTTTTTTCTAGAAACGTATTAGTATAGATGATCTTTTAAGATGATTATAAAGCACTTAACTTTTTTAATATTTTTCTCGTATTGATTTCAAATATTTACATACATTTAAAGGTCTCAGGGGTGTTAACTTATTCTGGGAGGGCTGAAAATATAAACAATATTCTAATACATATAACTCTTTTAAATTAAAATTAAATAATTTGAATATTTTACACATTATTTATAAAGAAATGGGCTTCAGAAAAGTGTAAAATGTTTAAAATGTAATCATAATTTTAAAAATTATAAACATATGAAAATAAGAAATTTTTTTATAAGAAATATTATTTAAGTTTTACTGCGCGCATGCTATTTTCAAAAGTATTAGGTTTAATTACTATCAATAAGTTGATTTATAAAGTTAAATGTATCCTTATTACACACCGTAGTAAATTTAAATAAATAGAATAATAAATTGTATTTTTTTAAAAATAAAAAAAAAATACATTTTTAAAATTTTTAAAAAAAATTTCAATAGTTTCAAATATTTTGAAATACAAAAGATATATTATTCTTAATTTACTAGGGTTTAAAGTATGTGATACATTTTATAGTTCTATAAAGTTTTATGCATCAAAAGCTTAAAAGTAAAATCTTAAGCAGTAAAACTTAATTAATATTACTTATAAAATTTTTTTTATTTTCATATGCTTATAATTTTTGAAATTATGATTATATTTTAAACATTTTACACTTTTCTGAAGCCCATTCCTTTATAAATAAAGTGTAAAAGATTCGAATTATTTAATTTTAATTTAAAAGATTTATATGTATTTGAATATTGTTTATATTTTCAGCCCTCCCCCCAGAATAAGTTAACACCCCTGGGACAACTTAAAGCATTTTTTAAAAATTGTTTTAAAGGAAAGTATTCAAATAGTCATTACTATTGTTTTATATCTTTACTTTTTATTAATATTTTTCTATCTGTAGCAAATAAATTTTGGAAAAGATAAATTATCTAAATACGTTGAAACAGATAGTTAACGACCAGTTAATTATTTCTTATTCGGTGTACAATACAAAGCAAATAGTATAACTATGTTTTTTTGTTTGCAAAAAATAAAGAGTGTTTTGTAACTGCTAGATGATTTGTCTTATTTATTTTTAGGCAGGCGTGTCATGAGTTCAAGCCTAGTACCACTGAAGACCCGCCGAGTAGGGGAGCGATGCACGTAAATCTCATTTCTTTTAAGCAAACAGTATTCCGAACTATGCAGACTTTTTTATGCTCATCCCCTTTTTTATTTTATTTTTGAAATTATTATATTTATACCCGGCGTAAGACTCGCACCCGTTTCTTTCGATCTTACTTTTTGTTTTAAAAGTACCGGATTTTACGGTACGAAATTTTTTCATAATCAGAAATGCAATAAGTCCCAGCTTTAAAATAATTATCCCAAAATATTTTTCTATAAATATAAATCTGCAAATATAGTTCCAAAGCTTAGTTGGTTAGAGACTTTGTGATCACTAGTTCAAATTTCGTCAGTAGCTACGCCAGGGATGGCCAACTCGCGGCACGCGTACGGTGGAGTTATAACAGTGGCAAGCGAAGACTTACTGAAAAATTTAAAAATGCTTGAAAAGATAATAAATAGCCAATTTTTACAATTTTATTGAAGTGGGGTTGTCTCAGACAAAAAAAATCAAAATTTGGATCAAAATATGCTTGTAAATAAATATTTTCTGCTATAAATGTAATAAAATAAATATCACTCAAAATAAGCTGGTGTGCACCTAAAATAATCTAATTTTGTAGGCATCTGTCAGAGCTAATACTAATACAGATGCTTTGCAAAAAAAAAAAAAAAAATTCATAACTCAAAGGTAGGGTTTCTAATTTTCCGGGTTTTTGCATTCCCGGGAATGTTCGGGAAATCCCGGGAATGTAATTGTCGCTCCCAGGATTCCCAATAATGCATCAAAATTTCAAAAAATTTAAAAACAAGTTATTTTTAAATAAAATCAGTAATAATTATATGAAATAAGGATGCATATAATTTACAAAGTTAATTCTTATTTATATAATGAGCTAAAAAGTACAAAAAATATATAATAAATTGATTATTCATTTTTCAAATTGAATTTCAGAAAGCATAAGCAATTTATACTTTTATCAATCAGACATGGAAAAAATGTTACAGTTAAAGATTTTGTAAATTAAAAATCTCGGGGGGAAAAATTTACATTTGAAAAATAATTACTAAAATTAATGTTCCTTTACTGACTCACATGCGTTTGAAAATTAACCAGTCAAAGCTGAATCCATTATTTCTCTAATGTTGCTACTAAGAGATAAATATTAATTTATACTTGAAAACTGATTTGTGTGCTGCTAAAGTGCCGATTATATACGTTAAAAATATTAATTATTGTATTTAAGATATTTTATTTGTGTAACCGATTTCTTTTTTATGGAGAATTGCTGTAGTATTGTTACTTAAATATAAAGAAATATTAATATAAGAATCTCACACGAAACTTAAGAAAAATAATAAGTAAGAAAATTTCACGATTACATATAAAAATATTCTCTCCCAAACAGTTTGTGGGTTCAATCCCTTCTTCAAATTGTTGATTCAATGAAATAGCTCATAATAAAGTCAAGTATTCGAAAAAAATTTTTTAAAAAAGTTTTAAGTTTTAATACTTACATTATCCACATTAATCTAGATTTTGGAACTTCGATCACATAGTGCTGGTTGGCAACGAAACGCGATTGCTTTAAAAACTCAATATTTCTTGTTTAAGAAGCTCGATACACAGACAGGAATTAATCTGGGCAGACACTCCTTCCCATGGCTAGCTGGAAAAATTCTCACTCCCTAAGTTCTTATATTACACTCTTACCCTACAGTTGGGGTAACGAGCATTCCTTCGTCCAGAAGTTCGAGGTGAACGATTGCAAATTGTCACAGTAGGGTCAGTTAACGATGCCCGAGATTGAAATATAAGGTAGAGTCAAAAACAGCTACTTCATAGATAATTCATCCCCTCTAATTCCCGGGAACGATGGATTATTCCCGGGAATAGAAAAAGTACAGAAATCCTTTGACTTCCCGGTAACCCGGGATCCCGGGAAAGATTCGCTACTCAAAAGCCACTTTAAGTAAATACTGAACGTTCGATAGTCATTTTTTGAATTAAATTCTTCAAGTTACTCATTTTTATTTTATACCTAACCTAATTAATTGAACTTGTAAAAATTTTATCAATAAAACCTAAGCCTTTCGTCTTATTTATTATACTATTTTTAAATTTCGACTACAAAGACTACCATTAAAAAATGTGCTGTTTGTGTAAAAATTCCATAATAAGTTTATAAGTAAAATTTTTTCACTTTTCCACATTTGTTTGTTAGAGAAGTTGGAAGTGGCACGCTTAATTATTTGTTATCAAATAGTGGCACTCTTCCCAAAAAGGTTGTCCCCCCCCCCTGAACTACACGCGTATAGTCTTCTTTTTTCTAAAGAATTCCCTTCAGTGTTATATTTAAATCGGTATTCTTAAATTTTTGTTGAACTACATATTTTTCTTCAATAATATTAATTTTGCATTTAAAACAAATTATACTCTTATGCACAGGAGCGCACACGAGAATTTTTCAAAAGTGAGAGGGGTCCAAGGCCAAAAGTCCACCTTTTTCGTATCATGTTCCAATATACCGCCCAAAATATTCTTTTGATTTTGTCGATTTTCGGAAACGAAAAACAGTAGAAAATTAATTATTGAATAAATAATTAGCATTAATTAATAAAATTAATAATGAAAAAAAATTACAAAATAAAATTTTACGTACTATGTACATAGAATTATAATCAATCGAAAAAAATAGAGCTATGGGGGGTGGATCCAGGGACTGCGCCCCTGGTGTGCGCCACTGCTTATGCATTTTCACCTTTCGTTCGTTCTTAATTTCAATTTAAATAAACTTTCATACAATTTTAATACAGTTCGATCCATTAAAATTAATCAATGAGAAGATATCTAGGAATTCAGCTATACAAGTATTGGTATTTAAAAATCAGAGATTATTGTTACCAGTCAGTTTTAAGGTAAGGTTTTAAGATTATTATTACCAATCAGAGAGATCAAGTTTCTCTTAACTCATACATATTTCGGGGGGGAAGGGGGGGGACCGGGGAAAAACCATTTTTGTTTTCTATCTAAGAAAAAAAATTTTAAAACTTTTTTCGGAACAAAATTTTTTTAAAAAAAACTACTAAATTAATTAAAGTTTTTGTTTTAATTTTGGATTTTTATCCACATTTTGGACAAGAGCAAAATGTTGCAATCTTGCACGTGCATTGACTTTTATTATTATCGAACAACTATTTCGAAAAAGACATATTTTTATCAGTAAAATATTCATTTATACTTTTTCAACAGAAATAATTAGAGTAGTATTTATTTAAATAAAAAAACATTCAAAATTTTCTTTTGTGTGGTATATTTGGGAGCAAGGTACAGTACATAACCCAACATTTCAAATATTACACATGTTGTGACGGATCTATATGCGACCTTATCACTAATCCTCTTGGGGAAACTTTGGGGCTAGCTTTCGCGTTAACTCACAGCCATCCCCCAAGAAGAAACCTTGATATTTAAATTAGTTTGACTATATAAAGTCTATAGGTCTTGTAGATGTAAGAATAGAAGGAGCCGGAGGACTGCTGCGGTGATTCATAAGTGAGGTTTCTTTCCTTGCCACAACGTGAGTTTAGGAAGGAGTTTACCACTGTAACAAATTAGTGGTTTAAGGTTTAAGAATCTAAGATAGATTGAATTAGATTAACAGATCACTTGCGAATGTTTACTTAGAGTTGTTCACTTAGAATAGAGATTGCTCGCTTTATTTATCACTCCTGGGGTCTCCTCTTGTAGTTTCTCTTGTGGTTGATCAGTGTGTTGAATAGTAGTAAACTAATGGTTGTTATGGAAGTTTCTGGTGATGTGCTTTGTACCCCCTCACACACACCCTTTGATAGGCAAGACGGCGAAGGAGCGGCTCCAAATAGGTGGCACTCACAATGTGACGACTCTCTTTTCTGTTTCTTTTTCCTTTGCTAACCCTCTTAGCACAATACACAGCGCAGTATTTCTCGTGAGCTTCTTTTTTTCCTTCATGTTGAGGGTATAAAACTGAGAAAATGGCGTTCCGTCGTAACGGGTCTTTCTGCGTTTACACTGATCCTCCTGGGTAAAATCAACTTTTTAACTGTGATTTCAGTTGAAAACCACTTTCAGTAAGGAAGACTTGCTCGATGTAAATTAGAACTTCTATTTAAGTGTTAGTTGTAGAGTAGGTGCGAAGATGGTTAAAAGTGGAGATAGATGAATCACAGAGCGTTAGTGACCCTCAGGTCATATGGTTAAGTCAAGTGGAAGATTATTCAAGTATTAAAGAGCTGAGCGCTTAAGAACTCAGATAAGTTATCTTAGCTCTATTATATTTAAATGAATTACGATTGGTTTATTCTCGGGTTTTGTGATCTGCATTCTCCTTTAAAAGGTATTGCGACAACTTTTTTTAAAAAAACAAAATGAAGATGAGGATTTTTGTTGTTGTTGTTGTTGTTGTAGTTTTCAGATTTGTTTTGTACATTTTAAGAAAAATGTTCTAAATAAATCTAAAAACTACAAAATTAAGAATAGAAAAAGAAATTATTATTACTAAAATGGGAAAAAAATGGGTAAAAATTGACAAAAAATGATATAAACGGGGCGCATTCTATACCAAAAGTTTATAAACAAATTTTAAATTTTTCGATTTTGATATGAGTTGCTATGTTATTCATATTTGAAATAACCTTCAGAATAAAAGATATTTTAGTTTTTACAAAAATTAGAGCACTTTATCTTAGTTATTATTTGAAATGGACTAAATTCATGTGACGTCATAATCACATGATAATTTTAAACCACGTGTTTTTAGCCAATCAAGTTCAAAAACACATGTGACGTCATAGTCACGATAAATGTAATTATCTATTTTCAGCAAATAAGTTCATGCACTTCGTTGTTGCCAAATTAAGCTTTTTACAGAAACTTTTTTTTTTTAAAAAAAATTAATATTTTTTACTTTATTTAAAAGTACATGTATAAAACAAGATTTTTTTTCTTTAATTTTAAAATCTTTTTGGAGAAATTTCTTTTCATAACTCTAGAGCATCTTTACCCAACTATGCAATTTGAAATTTTACCTAAGTTTTACAAATAGAATAAAAAGTACGAGCTAGTTTATTGTCCGTTTTGAGTTCAATGTAGAACACGTGTTTATATTATCATGTGACCGTCATGAATTTAGTCCATTGCTTAAAAAACAGCGATTGTATTAACATAAGGGACTATAAATTTCGTAATAAAACAGTGTTTGATAAATCTGAAGGTTAAAACACTTCTACTATAATACAGAACCTTCACAAAAGATTCAGTTAATTACTTTCAAAACTTTTTGAGCAATTAAGCATTTTCAAAAAAAAAAAAAAAAAAAAACATTTCGAGTAAAACGCGTTTTAAAGTATGACACCTTGCTTAAAGTAATGGCATCTGCTTTTACTAAAACACTTGCAGTGTTGTTCTAGTGAACGGAAAATAATAAATTATAAGTGATATTTTTATAAAGCTAATAAGATGGCCTATAAAATAAAATCGTAACAAAAATAGTCAATTTTTGGCAAAATTCACAATTTTAGGGTAGTCGGATACCTTAAGCTGCTTAAAGCTATTAAGTGAAATAGGAAATAGAAATTTGTTAGTTATTAAAATGACTGATTGGAACTCGAACCCTCCAGCAGCCGCGTTCGCCGGGACGCGAGACCGTTAGTCGTAAAACTCCGGAAAATTTTGGTTATCCGATTTTTTTTTTCTTTCTTCCTTCTTCTTTTTTTAATGTTTGAACAGCTATGATAATTATGTGTCTATGATAACTATGTCTTTCTATTAATTTGCTTCAAAAATCCAAATTATTTTCACATCACCATTTTTTTTTTTTTTTAAACATATGCGTTCGAAATGCTGATGTCTAGCAAATAAAATTACATCTTTTATTTTTTTAAAGTTTTTTAATTATATATTTTTTAACCATTAAAATTTACGAAATCACAATGACGGATGGCAGTCAGTCTCACGAGAGCAGACGACGATCGCTTATATTCGAGTGGGAGAATTACAGCAACATAAAATACGCTTCACGAATTATCTCGTTTGTGCACACTCCGCGAGATTGAAGGGTTAAAAAAAACATTTTCCATAACTTACAACAGGGGCGTCTAACTCTCGGCTCGCAACGTATATTTTTGCGCCCCCGGGGCAATATATCGGCACGCCAGTAGCGCATACAGGAATTTTTTAAGGGGTGAGGGGCCGGGTCGAAGTCCACTAGTCCCGTATCGTGTTCCAATACGCCGCCCAACATATTCTTTTAATTTTGTCAATTTTCGGGAACAAAAAACAGTAAAAAATTAGTTATTGGATGTATAATTAGTATAAGTTAATAAAATTAATTGTTAACAACAAATATTTAATTAAATTTTACGTACTATGTACATAGTTTTGCAATAAATCGAGAAAAAAATCAAGGGCTTTTTTTAGGGCTGGGGGGAGGGGGTCCGGACCCGAGGACCCACCCTTGAGTGCGCCACTGTGGCACACCATGGTATATAATAAGATAACAAACCGAAGAAAAATTCAAATAAGATAGATAGAATTCTATAAACTTTTACAATTATACTCTTTATTTTGCCTTTCTGCAAAAAAACGCGTACATTTGTTTCGAAAATATATATTAATTTATTTTTTAACATTAAAAAACATGCAGTTCCCCTCAAAAAATAGAGTTTGCGGACCGCAATACCATATAAATTTCACATAACTGACTTAACAAATAGTCACAGGTCACATGACAACACACAACTCAACCCTTTTTCTCTGAGAGGTTAATTTTTCTTCCAAACCCCGCCCCCTCTGATTTCTTCAACCAATCACAAGCAAGCGCACAGTTTATCCTCGGTGGCTTTCCAAACAGCATGGAATCCGTGTCACAAAGTAGCTTTGTGATAAGCTAAACATGAGGGGAAAAGGGGAAGGTGCGTTCAAATATATCAGTGTAATATTCCCTGATTTGACGGCACTGTTTCTTTTCTTGTCAGAAAATATAATTGACTGAACAATAAGAGCCAAGAGATCAGAGCAGAAAAGTGTTGATAGCGTACCAGCATCATAAACAGTTCATTCATCAAAACCATAAAAGAGCGCAAATACCATGAAAATCGCTTAAGGTATAATCGCTGTGACTACCTTCGCAGAACTTTTTTTAAAAATATATAAATTTTCAACGAAAAAAAAAACTTTTTTTATTTGAAATGGGGCATAAAACTAAGAATTCAATTTCCACAAAATTAAAAATAATTTTAGATATATTGGGAATTTTCAGTGAAATTTTAGTGAAAAATTGCAGTCGGAAAACCTTGTATTGAAAATTCTAATTAATATATTCGTATAATATTTATACAGGTCATAAATAACATTATTATCTGTGCTTAGAGCTATAAGAATTGTAATACATTTGAAAGTTTTTGAAATATGCCAATTTTTTTGCAATTACTAAATTTTTACAAAAACCTAATGTTATTTTCTCACAAAAAGTGTAATAAAATACATAAATATATACACAAAAATTTGATCATAGTCTATATTGGAAATAAAACATTATCTGAAAATTTAAATTCAATGTTTTAAAAAGAAATCCTATTGAGAACTTAATCGTGAAGAAAAAAATTGATAAACATGGTCTCTCAGAAAATGCATTTAATAAATACAATAGGTACAGTACAAAAAAATTTCTAAAATTGTACATTTTTTAACTAACATATTTATACGTAAAGCTCTCTTTAGCTTCATGTTTAACTAATTAGGACTTTTTTTAAAATCTTTTCTGTTTTCTGGAGAGTTTTCTAGATTATAAAAAGTGTAGTTTTTAGTGAAATTTTGATGAAAAATTGCAGTTACGATCTTTTACGCAAAATTCTAATGCATGTATTCAAATAATATTTATAGAGTACATAAATAACATCATTCTATGTATTAGGAATTTAAATATTTCTAATGCTTTTGATAATTTTTTAAGTATGCAAATTTTTTATGCAAAAACTCGATATTTAAAAAAAAAATTAATGATTATTTTTTTTTTTATAAAAAAAGCAATAAGTACATAAATATATACACAAAGATTACATTTTGATTCATAACACATATAGAACTGAATAAAACATGTTCTGAAAATTTCAATTCAATAATCTTGAAAATATTTTGAGAAAGGATCTACTTCCGGTTTTCTAATTATGTTATAACTTTGCTTCTCTAAATATCGTAGAAACAAAAATAGTGTGATTTTGGATTCTTAAATTTATGGGCTTAAAAAAAAAAGCTAAAGAAAATTTCGAAAATTTTCACCAAAACGGCGGTTATGAAACGTAAACTTTTAAGAAATGCGCACTAAATCATTCTCGCCAGAAATTCAAATTATTT
>BMAO01032925.1:0-127485 GCA_019973975.1 Trichonephila clavata
GCTTCAACGCCACGCCAACCAAGGAAGTTTCAGCCTCTGCCGATATAACATTCTACAGCGGGTCGTCAGCGGTACTAGGCTCAAACTCTTGACATGCCAGCCAAAAGTCCATGACCTTGACTATTGGGCTATAACGGCCCCTAAAGTTTAGAAAAAAATTACAAATTTAAAACACCATTAGTCTGCCTTAATTTATACCCTCAACTTCACAGATTGTTAATTGCATTTAAACCCTTTTAAAATACGATGCCTAAATTGATTTTTATCCACAAGCTGAAAGAAAAAGGAGGGGGAAATACGAGGAGTTGCTGCACTGCTAAATAAATCAGTATGTAGCATTTAGCAAATTTTAGTGACAAATGACTTACACGGACGAAAAATCAATCAGGAATACTATGAATCAAAGATAACATAGATGATAAGAAAATTAGGAAAATGGCTTTTACACGGAAAATGTCAATTCGAGAATAATTAGGGCATGGATATATTGAATATTTCACAGCTCATGGAAGGATCAGAAAAAGAGAATATAATATTTTAATACTTGTTTAGGGATAAGTACGTCAGTTCATTATATTGTTGTTGCTAACCAAACTTCAGCTTAAAATAGTTAACACCAATATTAGTTAAGTATGGAGGATGTTTAAGTCTCTCTACAGATTTAACATTCAACGGCACCCTCTACACGGCGGATCTTCAGCGGCACTTGGTTCAAATTCATGACATAACAACACCGCGGATCCAAGTCCTTGACCACTAGGCTACGACGGCAGACCTGTGTGCGTGCGTGCATAATAGTCTTAATGACCCCATGCAGAATGAATTCAACTCAAAATAACTATGAAGTACTTTTCGGTAAATCCAATTCAGACTTTTTCTAATCATTTTTAGTGGCCTCGGTAGCCGAGTGGTCTAGGCATCGGATTATGGCTAGCGAGTCATGAGTTCGATCCCAGTACCACTAAAGACCCGCCGTGTAGGAGAGCGACACGTTAAATCTGTCGAGAACTCAAACGTCATCCCGTTGGTGTGGTAGTTAGGAGAGGGGAAGTCAGCTCATGTGTCGTCAGCGTCACTTGACCAAGGTTCAAATTACGCGGACCGTCGCCAAAAGCCCTCGTGTTGCTAATCAGGCGTCGTTAATATTCTCTCACTCATTCTAATCATTTTTAAATGCGCAACTCAAAATATCTGTTTATGTAAGAAGATTTTTAAAAATAAAAGTACTGAGCTTCTAAGTGTTAGCTATAAAGAGGTTTTTAAGTCAATGCATATCTTGAGAAAAAGTTTTCCGATACATTTTTTTTAGAAAAATATGACCCTCATACTTCCTAAAACTTTACCTCGCATATACAAAGAAAATTCGATCTATTAGAACGAGATTGTACATAAAATAAAATAATACGGTATAAGAAAATAAACCAACGATACATATTTTTATAACAAGTGATTATTAAGTAAATTCACACCTCTCAGAATGAATCAACATCAAATGTTATGAAATAAAAATTGAATACCTTCTTTGTAAAAAAAAAGTGCTTCTTACCTTTTGAGTTGCTGAACATTGCAGTTTTTTTGTTCCTTTTTAATTTTTTTTTCAAAAGTGATTGCTTTGTTAAATTCAATATAAGTTTTGCAACAAATTTAATATAAAAATTAAATACACAACTATACAGCAACACACATGGGAAGCTTTACCCATGTTTGTAAAAAGTAAAACTATAATCAATAAGTCTTCTATATTTCAGTAAACTAGGACTTTACAAATAGAGTTTTTGCTCAAAATCTGAGTAATTTTTATAATAAAAAAATTTGAGTTCCAAAGCGAAACTTGTTCAAACTTAAAGTATCCGACTACGTTCGGAGCCGTGATTTTGAAAAAGCATACAAACGAATATTTGTTTTAATATTTAGTGTCACTTAGATTAAAATACACACATAAAATTGTTTTACGAATATTATTACACTAAAAAATTATTTAAATGCAATATTTGGGCAAAAAAACAAACTTAGAAATGCCTGTTTTCAAAACATTCGCCTATTATTAAAAAGGCTTCTACAATAATATTTTGCCTATATATAGCTAAGACTTCCCCAGAAAGCCTGAAGTAGAATTTTTGAAAAATTCATATTATTTTCAGAGTTACTTCTAAGTGAAATAATAATCGGTTTTTTTTTTTTTTTTTTGCTAAACTTTTTTCACTCTAATGTATTAAAAAATATAGATAAATTCACTTCTAAATTATATGTTTCAAAAATCCTAGCTCAGGCTCTGTACGGAGTTCTGAGCTATAAATAGGCAATATATTATTATTATAGAAGCATTTTTCGTAAAAGGAGATTATTTTGAAAATAAATAAATCTATGTTCATTTTTTGAAAAAATATTGCATTTAAATAATTTTTTATTGTAATAATATTCTTAAAACACAACTTTATACGTGTATTCTAATCTAAGTGACACTAAACATTTAAAAAGAATATTCGTTTGTACGCTTTTTCAAAATCAAAGTTCAGAACGTAGTCGGATACCTTAAATTGAATTCTTCATCTCATTGCAAAATAACGTTTCTCTTAAATATTCAACTCCGGAATGAAATTTTCCAAAGTGAAGTTATTTAGAATCTATTTGGTCCAGAGACATGCTCTTTCTAGTGTATGCATTTTTGACTAACAAATAAAAAATAACTCGGAAGTCAAAGTAAAATGGGAGAGGAGACGACTCCCTTAAATCTAGAGAGCAGGAGGGGGCTTATTCAGAAGTCACTTCGGCAGTCCCAACATGGGAACTCACCTAGTGGAACCCATTCATGTCTTAATATAGAGAGTATCCGACGTGAGCTGACTGGAAATACCCTTTAACTAAGCTTGGGTACAGTTAAAACGCAGCGAACAAAGAAAAAAACTGCGACGCCACTCCTTGAGTTTTTAACAAACCCCAAAACCCTTCAATTCCCCTATTTTTTTTTTTTTTATCTGTTTCGTTTTTCTCTACTTTTTGTGTTCTTTTTCTTTTCGAAACCAAACGAAAAACTTCTAGTCACGTGATCTCTCATTCGTGAGATTCCGGAATACTGGCCTTTATCCAGATCAATGTAGGCACACTTCTCAGCCACCAGGCGGCACCACTGTCGATACCGCTCGATAGGCGTAAGGGGGGGTCTTGTCTTAGGGGCCTTTTCGATGCGTGCCAGAATTTGTCTTGCCTTCTCTAGCCCAAAGGACCCTTTTGAAACGATTCTTCTACATCTTTCTGAAAAAATTACACAGGTATGTGACATTAAAATTTCGATCCATCTGTAAACTCTAGGTGCAAAATAATTATTCCTTCCTTGTAAATAATTTTATTTAATTTCTTAGAAAGCATTGCGCAAAACGTAATTTTTTCTCTGCAACCGAAAACAGAAAAATCTCAAAAATAATTATTTTCTAGATGTAAAATCCCCAAACTAACAATGTAATTATTGTCACCATTGTGTTGTCATTAGTTAAAAATGTTTCCGATGCGATGCATTCATTAAAAAACTGAAAGTAAACTTAAACTTTTTGAAAGAACTTAAAGCTTAGCTCTCATAAATAGAGTCGTAAGAAATATATAACTACAATTTTAAAATTCAAGATTAAAAAAAAAACATTCATGTAATATTTTGAATGCATTGCTGTTAATAAACTTTTTTTTAACATGCAGTTAAAATAGTTTTAGTTATTTATCTAGATATTAAAATTGAGTTCCTCTTTGTTAAAAAGCAAAGAGAAAGAAATATAAAGATATATTTTTATTGATGTTGATAAGTACGTTAAAAAGCAAAAGAAACTTTTTGCGTTAAAGTAAATTTTTACTGAATATTTGTCGTATATTATAAGGTAATTTTGCAAGCGCTCTTGCGGCGTGATTTAGAACTAAAAGCAGTAAAACGTTGAAATTCTTCTAAAACTTTGTACTAAATAAGCCAGCTCAAAAAACACATTTTTTTTTTACGTCTCATTTTGGAAATTTAAAATTTGGTCTCTCTTTCTCTCTCTTTCTATTTTTTTTTTCTTTTCTTAAATTACGATATTGCGAAACTACTCATTTTCCTTTTTGAAGGAAAACGTTTCAGAAATAAATTTCGTAGAGAATATTTTTAATTTTTGAACTAATAGATTCTTATTTTTTTAAATACCTCAGCGTAACATTTTCCTGAAATTGCGTATTCTACTTAATAAAAGATATTTAAGTTCAGAACTTTGTTACATTCACACACAAGCTCATTAATTCATTACATCATTATCACGTTTGTTTCGAATGTTAAAACTTTAATCGCTTATTTTTAGTGGGAAGAAAAAAGTCGCTCAATTCTACGAGAAGTTTATTTCGGAAACTCCTGTTTCGCAATCCATTCCCTTTTTAAAAAAATATTTTCATGCAACAAGAGTTGCGATTTCCTTTAAATTCGCAGATTATTTTTTTCTCCATTTATTACTTTTATTAATGGCTACTTCATAGAAAATAGATTTAAAGGAATGTATTCAAAAATTACTTAAGAATGCCTTAACAAACGCAAAAAGGTCGTGACGTACAGCGTTTGCTCTGGTAATTAGTAATTATTTTTTCTACGGCATTTTAGATTTATTCACGCTCCATTTAAAAGCTCCAGTTCAAAAACAGGTGCAATTTAACAAATATTTTCCTATATTATTTAATATTTCTGAACAAGATATACTCTTAATTAAAAATGATACACATTTAAGTTGAATCGAAACCACAATATTAAAAAATTATAATTATTTATCTTTTCAATAATTAAATAAAGAATTTCTCTTCATTTAATAAAAAATACTTTCGCTTCTAATGCGAATAAAATATTTTAAACAGAAGTATTTAATTTATAATTGCAAATAAATTAGTAAAAATATAAACTTTTCATTTTTTTAAATAATCTTTTTTTTTAATCAGCATATAAAAGAACAAAACGGAAAGTTTTCAAGGTTTTTCATTTTTATTGCTGTTAATAAATGTATTTGGAAGTTTGAATTATTTTTTTAAAGCTAATGCTTTTTCTTTGAAATTCGTATTTTTTTATTTGCCATTTTGACATTATTTTAAGTAATTGATTGCTCCGAAAAAAATATATATTTACAGTATGTAATAATTTAAAATGCCCGTAGCAAAGCTCGATGGACATTGAATTTTAAAGGGGGGGGGATGTCTATACCACTCAGACGTAATAATAGACTTTTAAACCTTCTTCAGGCGCACCTCTGAGCGAAACAGAATCAGGCGTACCCGGTCTGAGAGGCCACCGATATATATATTTTAACTTACCCCTAATCAATTTTAATTCAAAACACCGGTAGGGCTGCTTCAGGTAAGGTTTAAGGAAAGCAAATACACACCGAATCGTACGAAAAAGAACCAGTTAAAGCGACAAAATGAAACACCGAAACAACCACAAAATTGCTAATTTGACACAATACTTTAGCTGGCATCCCAAGTCTGCTGCGGCCAACGCAGGGTTTGATTAATATTTCAAATATTTTATTATTTGCAGATGAGATAAACGCAAATCGGCATGGAATTGAATTATGTATACGTGAAAAAATGCATAAAATTTGGTACATGTTAATCAATTCTTACTATTGTGCTTATTTTAGGCTGCATGGGATTTTAAGAGTTGTGTAAAATCTCTCACAACTCTTATTTTTTATCTGATTATAAAAGCTGAATTATTTAGTAAATGTTTTATCTGAACATGCATCAAAAGTATACAGAAAGTATAAGTACGTATTCCACCGATACTTCAGTAAGTTTAACGCGAAAAGATAGAATTTCAAAATAGTTCTGAAACGAAAAGGGATGACAACGGGACTTCAAAAATATAAACGATGTGGCGGAAGACTTATTCCGAATCTTCCCAAAAAATACTAATTGAGATATACAGTTATGAAAGTAGATTGCTAATTTAAAAAAATAATCTTTATGAAGTTATCGAAAGTTTTTAATTTGAAATGAGAAGTGAAATCGCTACGATCTCGCTTGCTTTGATGATTTTAGGGGTTTTTTTCCTCTCGAAACTATTGGCTAGCTTGGTATTCTGGGACAAAAATGAATGGAAGTTTTGAGAGGTTTCTCTCACTCTCTTGTATTATATTTAGAGTTAACATGAAAAATGTTTGCTTTTTTTCAACTGTTCGACGTATTTCAACTGATGCATTTTTAATTTGAATCATCTGTTTATTTTTCTCAACGATTTATGAATCAAATAAATCTCGTCGCAGATTAAATTACTACAAAATATATATGAATTTATCAGTATTTCTCTTGTGGAGAGAAAAGATTTGGAGAGAATATTTATTATTGAATCAAAAATAATATTTGCACTGTTTAAAAAGAAAAAAAAGTTTGGTTTCCTCGAAATTTTTTCATAACTCCCCCCCCCCCCCCCCTCCAAAGAATGCAATTATATTGTAATTATTACTTGGAAATAATTATTCTTTTCGAAACTTTCGATTATTTTCAAAGTACAAACTACAATACTTATTTTTTCGGGGAGGAGTTAATTAAAAACTCATCGAGTGAATTACAGTTTGATGTTTGTCTAAACAAAAGCTACTAGCATAATTAAATAATATTAAGAAAAATGGAGTTTTTTATAATTCAAATACTGTTTAGTATAATGAACTATTTTCTTTCTTTCCTTTTTTAATGAATAAACCTTGATTACAAAATATCCATTGCGAGCAAAATTTTGCCCTTTAAAAATTTAATATCTTTTACCTTCCTTTCCTTTCGCTTTTAAATCTGACGATTACTAATAAAAGTAAAAACAATATACATTCAATAATTAATATAAATCGTTACATGTAACAAACTTTTTGTTAGACTGTAACAAAGTAAAAAAATGGGGGGGGGGGAGGAGGAGTTTGTTCTATGTAAACAACAAAACAGTTTTACATGTGTGGTACATATTTATTTCAGAAACTGGAAATGCCTTGCACATTTCACAATTGCCTTGTGAACGGAAGAATGAAATGTGTTACCTGGAGAAGGATGGTAATAATTTGTGGCACTGGAAAAATCTGAGAAAATCAGATTTCACAAAGCAAGAGGATTCCGACGAAAGATGGTTGTAGTAAAATTATACAATTCCTCTGTCTCTACAAACCTCTATACATTCCACAAAGACTCTACCTTCAATTAATTTGAAGAGTTCTACCACCCGCCGTGAAATGTGTCCGTGAAAACTCAAGTTGCCAGTTTCATTTTGTAAATATATAATATATAGTGCCATTCCATTTTAGCCAAAGAAACATTTTATTTTAACTGAACGATTGATGTGTTCCAAAATGCGTTAAGTTCCTCTGAAACGTTTACTGCTGGCAGCAAAGATGAAAATATGCCAAAAATCTGTTTTGTATTTGTTTGTTCTTATATTTGGGCCATGTATTTGTGTTGGAAAAATTTGGAAGGAAAGACGCCACGAAGGGTCGAAGTTAGTTTGATTTTCTTTATTCCTTTACTATACGATACTGATTTTTTTAAAATGAATTAGGCTTAATAAAATGGCTTCAAACTGCTCTGGTTGTTAGTTATATGTATGTCTGTGATGTAACATATTTACTCATTTTGATTTATGTTCTCTTCAGTATGCATCGGTACAACGGGACGAATGTCTGTTCCTTCGAACAGGGAGCACCATTATCAAAACTTGAGGGATCGATATTCCAACTGCACATATGTGGATTGGAAATCTCGAGTTGACTTGGTTACAAGTAAGTGCATCAGTTTAAATAAATTTTAATACTTTTTTTGTGTATATAATCTTGTCCAGTTTAGCTTGAGGAAGACAAGATTTATTTAAAAAAAAATCTTTCTGGGGCTGCCCTCTTGCCTAGATATGGGAGCATTGTCAGAAATTACTTAGGATGGCATCGTGCATTTCAATCTCCATTAGTAACTTAATCCGCGTGACTTTTAGTTTATAAAGTTTAGGTTAATAGTTCAAAAGATTTTTAACATCCCTGACTTAATAGTAATCTTTATATGTTTTATAAGATCTATAAAATATTTTTTTAGATGTCTGTGAGAAACATGTCATCCGGTTTTCTTCTGTTTTTCTTGGGTAGTACAGATGATAATTTTTTAACTATTTTATTAAGCAGTTAATTGTGGCACCTCGTTTGAGAGCAGGCAACTAAGCGTGTCACGGAAATCCAAAGATGACGAGAAGTTAAAATATTGGATCAAAAAGAGAGTTTTATTTTAGAATTTGCCATTTTTGATTGCCTATACTAATTTATTTCGGTAAACATAAACATTATTGCATACATATTACTCGAAAAACGCATTTGTCTCGTAGCTGCCCATACCCTGAAGGAACTGTTATAAATCAAATTTTCGACTTTGCCTCTTTTTGGCTAACATATGAAAAACATTATTATCACACATAAATAAATTCATCATGCGAATTTATACGCTATTTCAGCCGTTGCCTACGGGAACGTATGAGTTCCTCTTAAATTGTTTATATTTTTTTATTTGATGTTTACTCGGGCCTGGCCTCAAAATATTCTAAACATCTTGAAGTTTTAGAATATGTTTTGTTTTCTCAAAAATTACTATTTAAATAGGCAATGTGGTCACTACTTTTTATGCATGACGAGTATACTCGTCATGACACAAAACCTTGTAACTTTTTCCTGACGAGTATCCTCGTCAATCTCAATTAACTGGTTAAATTAGTCAATTTCAGACTAATTTACTCCTATCCTTGGAATTCGCAAACAGTGTAAGTGGATACACGCGGAAAGTTTTTTAAACGAGGGAATACTTTTAGTGCTAAAATATATATCTGAGACATTAGCATGACAATTCCTATAAAAAGTTTTGAATTCCGTAATTCTGTGTCTGATTTTACTTTGACAATCATGCCTACCGACTTATTCTGGATAGTGACTGCTTTTGATCAAGAAATCAATACAGCTGTTACAGATTAACATAAGTTTCTATCATGTTGCGTAGAAAAATCACAATGTGACTGATTTTGGTCAAAAAATTAACACACAATAGTAATTATTTGACCAACATGATGGATTTCAACATGTTGGAAACCTGCGTCATGTTACACAGAAAAGTTCCAGTATTTTATTAATGTATTTTCTACGAAATGGAAAAAAGCCGTGATTTGTGAATATAGTTTTAAAAAAAAATTATATGAACCAAGTTATTTAAAACTTTATGCTTAAAATCATGATCAAGAGGTATATTTTGGAAATAGTATACATTTAGGAATAGTATACCCAATAGTATAATAGTATTAGCAACAGACCATCTGTGTAAAAATGTTTTTTTATTTACACATTTTGAATTATTCATTTTTATTAGTGTATATGAATGTCGTTATTATTCCAGGATGAAAATTTGGACCTGAGCTTTCTGAAGGAGATCCGAGAAGTCACTGGTTACGTCCTCATATCCCACGTAGATGTCAAGAGGATAGTTCTGCCGAAGTTGATGATCATACGGGGAAGAAATCTTTTTAAACTCAATGTGCGCAATGAGATGTTCGCTCTCATGGTGACTCTCAGTAAAATGGAAAATTTAGAACTGCCGTCCCTGAGAGGTACTGTCACAATTGGATATTATTCTTGCATAGGAATGAGTGAAAATAGTTTTAAGCTTAATTAACAGCACCGGTCTCAGCTGGTTACTGCTAAAATGGTCCCTCCCACCCCCGTTCTGATATAAAAGAAATTGACGATACTTGTGCATCAAATTACATGTAGTACATACTGTAAGGCTCATTTGATGTGGCGGATACGTAAATATTTGTGGCAAACTTAATAAAATTTTGTTATCGTTGACTTGTGATGATTTACACCATCTGCAATCTGATTTTAGATTATATCGGTCTTCGAGAATCTATTTTTAAGTCAGTGGAACTAATTAAGTGAATGAGCTTTATGGGTATCCTTATTTTTGGGACTTTCTATACGAGAGCATAGAATTTATAAAATAATATTTTACATCAAGTGCTAATTTTTGCAACTTTAAAATGGGCTTAACGTTATATACATATAATCTTGATTCGAAGGAAAAGTCATTATGCTCCAAAATTAATATACTTTGCATTTGCCGCAGCGAATTTTATTGCTACCTGAATTAGTCCATTTTTTTACTGACGTTAAGTGTATTCCACATTTTGTCTTTAACAAGGGGAAGAAAGATCCCAACTTTTCTTTTAAAGCTAAAAATTGCGAATTTCAGAATGTTTCTAGTTTTGGAAGGCACAAAATCAAATGTGTGATACAAACTATACTTATGTTTTATAACGTTACAAATTTGTATATCAATCGATACATTTTTTTTGTTTGTTTTGACATGTGTCCTGAGTTTGTCAGGCTCTTCGACATTAATTGATCAACTAGGTGAAAGGGCTCTGTGCACGTTAAATCTATCAAACTTTAACGTCTGGGAGTGCGTAGAGTAGAGTGTGCCTGCTCAGATATCTTCCTTGTCACTTGTTCATGGTTCAAGATTACGAAGTGCTTCGCCAGTAGTCTTCATGTGAATTAGTTTGAGCGCGACGTTAATAATCAATCTACAAATGATGTTAACTGCTTGTCGGAGACTTTCAATCTCCAAAAGTTGGGAATAAAGCATTGAAAAGATAAAGCTTGCCTTGCTTATTTTATAGTTTTAATATATTAAATCGACAAATGAAGACAGTCCAGAACTGGGTAACTTCACTCAGGGTTGTAGGGAAAATCTGAGGTCTGTAGACCACTGGTTCTAAACTTTCGATCGCCCCCCCCCCTTTATGTTATCAGTCTGACATGGTGAACACCCCAAATTTTGAAACATCCCTCTGACTTCCAACGCATGGCTAAGTGATTTTAAAGGTTCCTCAATAGGCTTGAGCCCTCTCTGCCTCTGCTATTCATACAAACCTTTAGAATATATGGCATCTGCTCTGTTTCTCTGAAAGAATTGCGGCATGTATCGTTTTATTTTCATGTATTGAGTTTCTAATAGCGTAATAGCTAATGCTGACTTAAAAAAAAAAAAACGGGCAGTTATGGAGACTGCCGATAGAAGTGAAAACTTTGAACTTCTAGTATTAAATTTTGAAATTTCATAATGTTTGAATCAATAAATTTTGTTTTCACATGTATTGATACTCCGAGCAACAACTAAATATACATGTTTATGTGGTTTTTTATCATTCAAATATATTACGGGCTTTGTACATGACAAAATATAAATACAATTCAATTGAATTAACAATAAATATACAAACATATTATTTATGTATAGTATTTGTATTTACTTAAATTTCAATGTACTTGATTTTTAACATTATTTTAATTGTTTGCATCCTTTTCATCATTCATTTCAACAATACTTAGACTTTTTGTACATTCAATTATTTCATTTGAAAACAAAACAATGGCAGAAAGCGACGATGACGTGTTTTTTTGCTGCTCTCGAAAATCAGTGTAAAAATCATTGAATCAGCTCTCCAATCGAAGTGTAACATGAACCAACAGATTAGAGAAGAAGCCAGACAGGCGCTAGGTGAGTTAAAATCTTCAGTTTATCGGAATTTTGTAATGATTAAGAGTGAAAAATTTGTGGAAGCATGCAAGGAAAGCTTGAAAGATGCCATGTTGGATTTGCCAAAGAAAACGTATAGCAGTGTCGTGGCACAATCTCTTGGCGAAAAACTTAATGAACCGCCACGGAAGGCATCGTGTTGCTCCGTTTTAATAGCGGCCGAGAACTGCAATTCTGGTGACGTCAGAAAACTGTTCAAAGCTCAAGTTAATCCTAGGAAGGAGAAGATCGGGATTCGACACTTAAAAGAAATCAGTGATAATAGAATTTTAGTTAATTGTGCTTCTGAAGAAGATAGAGAAAAACTGATGACTACGATTGAAGCCAATCCTAAGTTCCTGAAGCCAACTGTACCTAAACGCAAAAACCCTACGATGATGATTAGAAATGTGCCAAATGACGTTGCCGATTCGGAATTACTGGACGTTATTCAGGAACAGAATCCAGAAATCCTTGTTTCAAATGAGTGTTGGAAGGAGTCAAGAGTTCGTTTTGTTTTGAAGAAATTTCAACATGTGAGAACTGTGGTGATTGAATTTCATCCCAAGATTCGGAAAAGTGTTACTGCGGTGGGGTCACTAAAAATAATGTGGAACATGTGCGATGCTGAAGACTTAGTGATAAACAGGTGTTTCTCATGTCTCGGTTATAATCACAGAGCAAATGAGTGCATAAATATGTTATCTTGTTATTTTTGCGCCGGAGAACATAAGAGTGATAACTGCTCAAACCGAGAAAATCAGGTATGTGTTAATTGTATTAGATATAACAAAAAGTTAAAAAGCGAAGCCAAAAAAGTGGATGTCAAGCATAAGCCTTTTTCGCATAGCTGCTCTTGTCATAACTACACGAGAAATCAAGTTGCTGCTCGAACTATGACTAGACTCATTAAAGATCATCTTAATTTTGTTCGAATTAACTTACATAAGTCAAAAAAGGCTACACAGCAGCTTATTTTAAATCTTGAAAATGATGATGTTGTTCTTATTCAAGAGCCGCAATTGTTTGAAAGGAAAGCTTCCTGGATTTCTGAACACTTACAAAATTTTTTATGATACAAAATCAGAGGTTATAAAGGCGGCTATTATTGTTAGAAACATGGCGATTACAGTTTTTTCCGATCCTAGGAATCTTGATTATAATTCTGCAATGATTGACATCTCTTTTAGAGGATACGATTTTACTGTATTTTCATATTATTTTGAACCTTCAGTTAATATTGATTTGGATCTAAGAAAAATTTAACATATATGTTTTCAAATAGAGTGTTAAAAAGACTTATTTGGTGCATGGATGCAAATAGTAAGTCTGAAGTTTGGTTTAGTCCTGTGACTGACTCTAGAGGCATTAAGTTATGTGAATTCTTCAGTACATGGCAATTGATTACGGTAAATGAGGATTATGGGCCTACGTTTAGTGCTGGTCAGGGTACTAGCTATATTGATATTACGGCTGTTGGAACTGATGTGCTTAGATTACTTGATAGGGGTTTATACCAGACTATGATTCCCTCTCTGATCATAGAATGATTTCTTTTGGGCTGAAAATTCTCAGTTCAGCTAGTGCTTGTGACTGTTCTGCAGAAACAAATCTTTTCAATACTAAAAGAGCAAATTGGAACATGTTTTATTCTCACTGTTCTAAAGCCGAGAATGCCGTATTAGATTTTTTGAATAACTGTATACTACCTGATAGTCTCTAATTATGTGTTCAAGATGTGTAAGATCTAATTATATCGGCTGCAGAAAAATCTATCCCTTTGAAAAAGAGAGGATGTCATAAAGTACCCTGGTGGTCCGTTGAATTATTTTGCATGCGTAAACAATTGAATGCAGCAAGAAGACGATATCAAAGAACAAAGAATTCTGTTCTGAGGGAAGTTTATAGAGAAAATTACATTCAAATTAGGGTAAAATATAAATTCAAACTTGATGAAAGCAAGGCGAACCCTTGGAAATCTTTTCTCGCTGATATTACTGTACTGAATGTTTGGAAGAAAATTTATACTCATGGAGTGAAAACCAATTTTGCCAAAAGACTTGAAATCTCAGGAATCGAAGTCTCCTCTGGACATTTTACTTCTTCTTTGAAGATACTATAGATGCCATCTTGAGGAAATCTTTTCCTCGTGATCCAAATAGTCAAGATAATTCTCAACATAGGGTTTTGCGTTCAGAAGCTGATTTGGTTTATGAAAGTGATGATGATATCCCTTTTTCAAGAACAGAAATTGACAGTGTTATAGGTAATTTAAGTTTAAATAAATCTCCTGGTTCCGACAGAATTAAATAATGAACTGATTAAGAAGTTTCACAATTGTTCTCCTTCTGTCCTTTTGCCTCTCTTTAACAAATGCTTGAAATTGGGTGTTTTCCCAAAGATTTGGAAAAGAGCAAAAATTGTACTTCTTCCTAAAAGTACTGAATTGTCAAGGACGCACAGAGACAATATTCGTTGCATAAGCTTACTCCCTTGTTTGGGAAAGTGCTTGGAAAAACTCTGCATTACTAGACTTAACCACTATTTAAGAAAGTCTAGTCTTTTAAGTGACGACCAGTACGGTTTTACTCCTCAAAGGTCAGCAGAGGATGCCTTGGTACGCCTTTGTGATTTTGTCAAGGAGGGCAAGCGAAAAAACGTGACTTTTCTAATTTCCTTGGACATTAAAGGAGCTTTCGATAATGCCTGGTGTCCTGGCATCTTGCACCTGCTCAAAAGTTTCAAAGTTCCTAAAAACATCTTTTGCCTTATTTGAAGCTTCTTACAATATCGTTCAGCTGATCTTACAATGGGTAATGTCACAACGAATATTGCTTTAGAAAAAGGCTGCCCTCAAGGGTCAGTCATGGGACCTTTTCTGTGGAATTTAATTATGAACGATCTTCTTTGCAATATCTCAAAGTTCCCGAATTGTCATAAAATAGCTTTTGCAGATGATGTACTTCTTATTGTCCAGTGTAAAGACTTTCAGGATGCCTGCACTTTGTCACAAAACATTCTTGATAATATTTTTAAATGGTCAGAGCTATATAAGTTAGTTTAATCCACTTAAATCAAAAGTAATGAAAATTTATAAAAAATCGACAGTAGATCAAAAAATCAACTTAAAAGTTGGAGGTGTAACAATTGAAGAAGTGCACAAGATTAAGTATTTGGGCATAATTGTTGATAACAAAATGCAGTGGAAGGAGCATATCTCTTATATTTCTAGCAAAAGTGAAAAAATTCTTCTTGGACTGTTAAGAATTGCAAACAATACTTTTGGGGTGAAAACTAATGTTCTTCAGTTGATTTATAAGCATGCATCGAGAGCTTGGGGACACTCTTTAAGAAAGAAAATTAATAGTAGACTGATTAGGAGAACGCAACGGAGGTTTTTACTTCGTGTCATTAAAGGATACAAAACTCTTAGCTATGAAGCAGTGTTTGCGATTTCTGGAATGCCACCTATTGACTTGGCTATTTTGAACAATCTTGATGTTCGCAAAAGCTTTTTGAGTACCAGCCTTGGAACGCTGGATGGGGTGTTTCCAATTTCATTATTGCCACACCCTTCATGTAGAAAGGCTATCACTTTTGTAACTTATTCAAATGAAGTTCTTCAAGATTATAAAGCTATTTGTTTCACGGATGGCAGTAAATTGAATGGAAGAGTTGGTATTGCCTGCGTTATTTACGAGGAAGGATTTGAAAAAGCTACTTTCAGCGTCGAATAAGAGATGAATGCTCTGTTTTTCAAGCTGAACTACTCTGCATTAATCTTGCCGTTAAAGTGATTCAGGACTCTCTCCGTCAGGGTGATACTCTCAAATTTCTTATTTGCACCGACTCGCTCTCTTTGCTTTATTCTTTGCGTAATATAAATTCAACAGAAAAACTTGTTGTGGAGGTTCAGTCTATTTTGTACAACCTTGAAGACTGTGATATCCTCTTTTCTTATGTTTGGGGCCATAGTGGAAATCTCGGCAATAATAGAGCGAACCAGTTGGCTAAAGAGGCAACTTGCCAAGATATGAGCCTTTCGATGTCTGTGCCATCGTCCCACTGGAAGCATTTAGCTTGGGAAAGAACTGTTTCCGACTGGAACTCCAAATTCTTAGCCTCACCTAAAGCTTTATGGACTAAAAAGTTTTTTCCGACCATTTATCCACGGCTAAAATGTAAGAAATTTGTTACTGATTTTAAGCTATCCCAGATTCTAACAGGACATGGTAATTTTAAGAGCTATTTATTTAGGTTTAACTTAATTGGTAATGATATTTGTTCTTGTGGTCTGGACGCTGAAACCGCGGAACATGTCTTGTTGTATTGTAATCTATATTGTTGTAAAAGAGAATTTTAAATAGGAGTTAAAATGCTTAGGTATTTCCTTGCCACCCATTTTGTCTTTGTTAGTCAATTGTTCTGAAAGCCTTAATGTCTTGAGAAAATTTGTTTACAGTATAGATTTTATAAAATTTTACAGATACTTTCCTTTCTTTATATTTGTGTATTTCCTCCCTTCCTTTATTTTAGTTTTGGCTCTTTATGTTTTTTTCCACCTTTTTGTGTCCCCCCCTTTATTATGTTTTTCCCCCCTTAATTATGTTTTTGTTGTTGTTGTTATTATTATTGTTTTGTAATGTTTTTACCACTTACGTCTGTAAGCCTCATGTTATGCAATGTGGAGCATGAGGAGTTTTGCAAATAAATTTATTTAAAAAAAAATATTTCATTTTGTTCTAAAAAAGATACAATAGGCTTATGGTAACTAAAGTAAGAAAGGAAAATGCTTATGGTAACTAAAGTAAGAAAGGAAAATGTTTGATTCAAATTTATCTAAGTATCACGCGTGTGTGTAAAAACCGCATCGATTGTCGTTTTATATTTTGTAGTACTGAGTTTTTGATAATTGGACATATTTAAATTAAGTGTTTCATTTAGAAAATCAATTAGTGGTAGATTTTTATCATCTGCAAAGTTAATGTTGAAGTCGGTACATTATGTTTTTCGCTAAATCTTTTTTCTAGTATTTCAGAACCTTCTTTTCTATAAATCATCCAATTTTCGAATAAAAATTATTGTATATGTCTCATATATTTTCTAGGCGAAATATAAACGGCAACCACATTAATATGTATTGCCCATTCTCTGAATCGCAACGAGCAATGCACAGTATACACATTGAACTTTTCACTAAATCCATTGAATTTCACTTATAAGATAAACACAGCACTATAAGTCAGCTGTATAGCTACAGATACCGACAGATAATGCTATAAGCATGCCGGTGACGCGAACGCACCAGATTTCACCCATCCAAAAAGTGTAAGGCGAACAGCACACTGCGCGTGCGCCAGTCAGAGCATGTCGGTGACGCGAACCCATAAGATTTTCCCCTACCAAAAAGTGCCCAACGCCGCTAAAAAAGTTTTCACTTCAAAAATATTGGACATAAAAATGTTTAACGCGTAAACTATTCCAGGAATTGCTTATTTTGTAGTGTTTCTGTTGCTTTTATTTTGGATAAAACTGATCTTCAGATTTAGAACATTGTGTTATTTGTTATGGTATCAAATTAAATAACAATCAGGACTATTGTGATTGGCTGTTGGGTTTCATCATGAACATCACATTACTTAGTGTTATGTCTGCTTTTTCGACGCGCCCGGAAAAACGTGTGCGGGAATTGTTCAACGCAGTTGTATTTAGGTTTTCACACATATTAACAAATATGTCTATTGTTGTATATTTTTCATGGAGTAGTTGAATTTATTGAATCCTTCTCCACTATTTCATCCGCAGTTTAGGAGATATCCGTATATTATCATCAGATTTTTATTTATCACAAAACATACAAATAGGTTTAAATAGAAAACATTTCCCCCTCATCAGCAAACATTCTCCATAAATACCCATTGAAATTTTAAAAAAAGGTGAAGAGGAGGAGGGAATAGAGTAAAAGAAAAACCTTGTTTAAGTGGTGTGTAGGGGGGGGGGGTATTTTCACTTTGGAGTGTCATTTGTCATTGCATTAAAATTTAGAAAGTAAATTTTCCATGAAGTGATCGTGTTAAAATACATTTAAAGTAGAAAGGAAATTTCATTTCTGATTAGAATGTAGAAAATATCAATACTAAGTAGTGTGTCGAATTTTGGTTTTGTTGCCAAATTTTTATGTTTATTATCTCCTCTCACCTTGAATATATATATATGCAGTTATAAATAAAATTCATGAAAATTTTCTTTTGCAAAAATTTATAAAATTTTCTTTCTTTTATTTTTATTTTTATTAACTTAAGAATTATCAGTGAGGAGGAAGAGGCAAAAATCATGATAACTTTATAAAACATGGTATTGATAACGTACACTTTAAATTATTGCGAATAGTGAAGACCATTACACTGCGGTTGTAACAATAATATAAATTTATATGCTTTTATTTCATGAACATTTTCCAATTTGTGTCAAACTCTTCTTGCACGCTATCTATCGATGCTCAGAAGTCCTCATGTTAATGTAGTGTGGAAGTTTTTGGTAGTAGCTCAGGTTTTGTTCTCATAATTTGATCGAGGTTCAAAGCTACGAAGACCGTCACCAATAATAATCTGCTATGAAGTGCTATATAGTAATCAATCAATCAATCTATAAAATGTCAATCTAAAAGTGCATTTGAAACAAAATAGAATTAAAATGAAATTCTTGCATTCATTCATCTTCGTACGCAAGTGCCATCGAATATGCAGAAAAATTTAGTAACAAAAATATCTGTTGGTAAACAACTAGGCTTCTGCATTTTAATGAGCAATTCTGGTGAAATTTCATCGATTTTATTCGAGACTGTTTGAAAGAACGAACAAAAAATTATTGAACGCCTAACGATTATTATTATTGCGCCAAACAAAGTCTATTTGGGAAAAAACTGTCCGAAAAGTTTTCATTTTAATCAAATATTATTATGACTTTCCTTTATAAACCGCTGAAACATTCGTTTATTACTTTCGTTGAAATCCCTAATTCGAAATCATACTAAAATTTGTCTCGCTCGTAACCGTGGAAACCTAAAATCGAGTGCGACTTGATTTGTTTTTCCTTATGTAAACAAAGTGCCTCCAAGGACCTTTGTTCCTTTGCATCCTGCATAACCTCATCAATAAGTTATAATGTCGTCATCCTGAGATGTAAAATCCTTGATTTTTCATAGAATTCAATCATCTGAAAAAGATACGTGCGAAAACTAATTTATTTTTAACACGCTTTTTTACTAGCTTCTCCTGTATGTAACGAAATCTTGGAACTCTATTTTTACCCATCTTAAAAGGCCAGATTAATTCAAAATTTGGCACATTTGTAAAGTACCGATGGCAATAATATAATTTAATAGTTTTGTTCCAATGTCCTGACCAGGATCATCAAGATTAACGATTTAACATTCCCAGATTGGGCGACTAAAAGAATGTTGCAACCTTAAAGCGAAAACGCTCTTGGTTAGTATAAATACAACAAACAAATAAAAGTGTTCTTTATGTGGAAAAGAGAACGATACGCCAGCAATTTTTCACCCAAGTGTAAACAATTGTCCAGTTTTCTGAAAATTGAAATAAATTAAATGATTGTTTAAAAAACTAAAAAAACGTGCTTTTATTGTAGGTCGAACCAAAAAATCAAAAATAAATTATAGTTTAAAAAAAAACTAAAAACATGCTTTTCTAGAGTTAGTCCATAGATTCCCAACCTTTCTTGAACTGGCGCCCCTTTTATAGTGAATATTCCGATACCGCCCCCTCCCACTCCAGAGAAATAAATGTGTACATAATACTTGGTAAAAACAAGAATTAAATTTAAAAAATATTCTATTACTAACGAAATATATTTTTAATTTAATTTTTTTCTAAAGCCCCAACTTTTTTTTTACTTCTGAATCTGAAATAGCTATTGCCACAAATATATTTAAATGTGTAATATTATATATTTTAGTCACAGATAGGATATTGTTGGAATCGAAAAGCGCTACTGCATTTCTTCATTTAAAAGAGTGGAATAAAAGTTTTAGTTTACCTGTTATAAAGACAGGCAGTAGTTTTGATGATACGAAGTAATTCATAATAAACACTTTCAAAATAAATATAAATTGACAGTTTCAACCTTTAAGGAATCACACGTTAATTCCTGGTTAACTTAGTTAATTATGTTTCTTGGATAATATGCGTAATGAAATGCAGTGGACGAAATATGTTTCCTACTGCTCACAGACAAAGACAACACGTGCACTACAGAAATTAAAACGCACTAATTCATTGAATTTAATGTAGGTCTAAATGTAATGTAATCTTTAAGTTTATCATCCACTTCCCGAACTACCGAAAAATGTGAATTTTTGTACATGTGATATAGAAATGATTTAAATACATACACCATAAGGTAAAAGCCCCTCCGTGCCATCCCAACGCCCCCTAATTTTTTGGGGGTCTTTTACCGCCCCCCTGAAAGTCTAAAACGCCCACAAGGGGGCGTTATCGCCCACGTTGGGAACCTATGAATTAGTCGAACTAAAAAGTAAAAAAATAGTTCTTAATATAAGAATAAAATGATTTTCGAGAAAATTAATGCTATTATGGTAAAAGCGTGGGATGCTCGATGTGTCAATTGTTGTAATTTCTTACTATAGATCTATTCTGAAATGCAGAGTTAGTGTAAAAATGTAGTACAAAACACCCGACGCTATTACCAAAATGACATTAATTTTCTTGTTAATCATTTTACTATTATATTGAGAATTATTTTTTACTTTTTAGTTCGATGCACTATAAAAGCCTGTTTTTTGGTTTTTTTTCAATACAATAATTTATTGATACATCTCTGTACGCTACTCGCGCGTCTTTAGCGGGATTTTTAAATCACGTTAAATAGACATTTGGCGGCCAGTCTGTTGTTACCGAATTGTAATGTTATCACCTATCTTGGCAAAATTTTACGCGGCGAAAAAATCCAGAGTTTGCCAATATCAAAATAGAACCGAATCATCTATGTATTTATAATTTATTTTGGTATTTATGTATTGTATCGTCGAACAATTACACCAACTTAAGGCGTCGCTTATTCAAACGATATACTTAAGTATTAACGACGGCATAACCATATTTGTACCCCGCGAATCGAGCCATTTTCCACCGAAATCTGATTGATTTCTTTCCTTCAAATAAACACGCTAAGGTCTTTTTGTTTCTGATATCATGGCGCGATTCGCGTGTCTAAAATTTAGCTGCGGTGTGGCTAGTACGGAAGTATCTCAAAAGACATTGCCAAAAACTTGTTTCATACGCGGGAACGGTTTTCCAATTTTTCTGCATATAGCGGCATTTGGCGACATTATTGATTTGATAATGTCTAACAACGGTATAATCAGTATCTCAATTATTTATCAACTTTTTAACTCCATTAATTTATATTAAAGTCTATAACAATTCGATAGATAATTGCGTACCTTTTTGGGATTTAATTAAAGTTTTGTCAACGTTTTTTAAATTCTTATATACTTTTTGTCTTTATAGATATTCTTGCTGGAAGTGTTGGATTCTACAACAATTACAATCTTTGTCATATACGAACTATTAAATGGGAGGAAATTTTAACTGGTGCTCATGCAAAACCCGTTTATGTCTACAACTTCACTCAGGCTGAAAGAGAATGTAAGCTTAGTTTTTTCAAAGTTCTTATTCCTATAGACTATATTTTGTTTGTCTTTAAAATATATCAAAATAAGTTCTGATGTTTATTAACTGATATACCTAAATTGCTTCAATAAACAGGTATTAAGTTGAATGTTTTAGTCTTTTGCAGTTGATTGAAAGAATATTTTATAAATTAAATTGAAACTTTGACGCTTTTATTTTTATTGACAATTCTCTATAAGAATCTAAGTCTGTTCTTAATAAAATTGTGGAAGTCATTTGAACTATCAATTTTTTTCTAGCTTTGTTGATCTACTTCTGTGTTTTAATTGTTAATTCTTTTTGAAATTATTTTAATAATATTTTAGTCCAAATAATTTTTATTTCATAAAATTTATTTAAAAATGAATAAAAAATTTATCATTACAATGATAAAAATAAAGCTACTTGCATATTATTGCAACAATTGCCAACATTCAAGATTACTCGCCTAATTGGTAACCCCAATTTCTCATATATCATATGAGCGGAATTGGCAATTAGGTTTCATTTCATACAATATTGCCAATAGGTTAGGATAATACATATGTACCAAAATAAATTCTGGAGTTTAATCTAAACTGTGTTTTAGGTCCACCTTGTGATGCTTCATGTGAAGAAGGCTGTTGGGGTCTGGGTCCTCATAATTGTCAGAATTTTTCCAAAATTAATTGCTCTCCACAGTGTCATCAAGGCAGATGTTTTGGGCCAAATCCGAGAGAATGTTGCCATTTGTTCTGTGCAGGAGGATGCACAGGTCCTACTCAAGCCGATTGTTTAGTATGTATTTCAATTTAATTGTATATAATTATGGTACAATATAATTAATATGTTACACATTTTATATTGGATAACATAAAATTGGATCACATAATATTTTATAGATCATAATTGTCTGTAAGGAGCAGTTTCGTGATTGTGAATATTTTAGAATTCATATTTTGTTAATTTATTTAAATACTGAGTCTCTTATAAGTGGATATCGTTCTTATTGTCTTACAACTTGTTTAATTCAACACTTGATTTTTAAAAAAATAAAGGTTCAGTTATTCTTTATGATAATAGTTGAGTTAGCAAAGGTTGTTCCTAAAATAAATTTAGAACAATGTATTAATCCAAGTGAAAAATATTTTATTGAAAAAGTTATTGAAAGGTATAAGTGGAAATGAGTAACAGATTCCAGTTGTATAAACTAGTTAATATTCAGTACTGTTTGTAAAAACATTAAGCCCATAATTGAACTAAAAAGGAACAAAATGTATAAATTCTGATTGCATGTTAAATTCTTTAAAATTTTTTGATTAGCATATATTTTTAATCTGATTTTTGTGATTGGCTTTAGATGTTCCTATCAATACAAATACATACATATTGTGCATTTATGCAGTCTGTAAAATGCCACTAGCAAAATGTTTAAGAAATATGTGTCAATTATGGTATATTAATGTAGTTTGCAAGGGAAAAAATTCATTAAAGCTTCAACCACTAAATAATTTTAAATAGTTTTCATTTTGTACTTAATTTCTTAGCATTGTATGAAAAAATGTGTTGTATATATTATATTTCTTTGTATTGTGAGAATATTTTGAATACTATCAAATAATTTTAGATAAACTCTTATTTATTAACTCCTCACAGGCATGCCGAAATTTTTATGATGGTGGAGTTTGTAAGCAAGAATGTCCTAATATGTTGAGATACAATCCAGCAACTTATCAATGGGAAAGTAATCCAAATGGAAAATATGCATATGGTGCAACTTGTGTGAAAAACTGTCCTGGTATTTACAATGTTAAATATATAATCCTAATTTTCTTCTTTTTAGTTTAAAAAGAATTTTATTTAACAAACCTTTTTTTTTCATAGATCATTTGTTGCGTGACAGTGGTGCATGTGTTCGCACCTGTCCAGTTAATAAGAAAGCTGAAAATCATGAATGTGTTGCGTGTGATGGACCATGCCCTAAAAGTAAATTTCTTTAATGAAACTTAAATCAGATTTTTCTGTTTTCATATATTTATTAATATTTTAAAATAAAGGATTTCTATCAGGGAAGTTAAATATGAAATGAACGTAATAATTTTTAAAAATAATTTTAGAACTATAGAATCCACGTCTTTCTTTAAGTTACTAAAATTTATGAGTTAAATTTAATATACTTATACATTTGTTATTTTTTTTCTAAAGCTTATAAATTTTCTAGTACCAATTTCTTTACAGCATTAAAAAAAATGTTTTTTTTTTTTTTTTAAATATTAAAAGAGGTAAATTTTTTAAAGATTTTTAAAACAGCAAATGCATTTTATTTTTAAGAACCTCCTGAATTATGTGTTATTAAAAATTTATGTGGCATCTTGTGTAATTCAACCTATTTTCTTGTAGAATATAATATAATATAAAAGTACAATGTTAATGGTAATAAATTATAAATATCCATTCCAGTTACATGTAAAATGTTCTGTATTCTTAATAATTATTGATCTTAACTATACTAAATCCAGTCTTATTATTCTTGCAAATTCTGGAAATATTTTCCTTTTTTCTGGAATATTTCCTTTTATGTCAAATTTTTTTTTTCAGTATGAGTTTCTTTATCTCAGACAATTTTTCTCTTTGCAGATTGTGAAGGTGTAGAAGTTGTTCATGCAGACAATATAGATTCCTTTAAGGGCTGTACAATAATTGAGGGCTCAATAACAATATTGGACACATCTTTTGATGGATTTCAAGAAGTATATCCAGATTTTACTTTTGGTAATCTCCATCCTGAGATGCATCCATCCAAGTTAGAAGTGTTCAGCACCTTGAAAGAAGTCACTGGATATATTAGTATTCAAGCATCACATCCAGACTTCAAAAATCTCTCCTTCCTGAGAAATTTAGAATCTATTGGCGGTCGTCAACTCACTGAGTAAGCTAAATTTGTTTTTTATAAATGCAGTAATTCTTTTTTAGTTTTTTGTTGTTGTTTTCTTAACTAGAATAAGAATTAAAATTCATGACTTTGGATGATGATGATAAATGGTATGATTTAAAATTATAAAAACTCATCAGTTGTCTTGAATATTGGTTGCAATTAGAAATACAATATTTTCTTAGTACTCTTAGAAGTGAAATCTTTATCTTGAATGAAACACAAAAATATCGTATATTATCTATTTATATCAATAGTTGTATTTTTTTTTATGTAGGAATTCGTAGTGTACCATTAACCCTTTAACGCGCGGTGGTATCTCTCTGAAACCACCATTTTCTAAAAAATACCTCTAAACGTGCAGTGGTATTTTAATGAAACCAATAATGCTAAAGATATCTTTAACTCTCTTAAAAGACACTAGATGTCAGAACGTGAGAAAAACTCCTTTTTCTGTGAGAAAAATGCATCATTTTAAAAGCCTTTTTTAAACACTCCAAAAAGATTTTTTTTAAGCAAATAAAAAAAGGCAAAAATTTAAAGTAAGGTATGTACATTTTTGCTGCATATGCTCTTCATAGCATAACTAATTTTAGTATGATAAATTATGAAAAGAAGTGCCTTTTATAAAGATATTTTTGGGTGGTTTCAGACTGATATCACCGTGCACCTAGAACATGAAAATTGTCCGTTTCTTCCCCGGCTTATAGCACACACACGTGAGAGATTTAGCCCTTTTTTTTCTTTTCTTTGACTCAAGCAGTGAAATAACTAATAATTTATGGGGTTTTGCCATTGATTTGGGGAGGGGTTTATTATTTCAGTATTACTGCATGTTTTAATAATTTAATAATAAAGAAACAATGTAAAAAAAACTTTACTGGCTATTAAAGTTGATTTCAATCGCTTATAGTTATATTTTGTATTATTTAATACTTAAAAAGTAATTCTAATACTTAATATTGCATATTTTAGTGAATTTATTACAAAATATATAAAGAATATTCTTACAAATCTGATGCAAATCATATATTGTTCATCCGAGAATTATGTCGTAGGTGCACGGTGATACTTCTGTGAAACCACCTCCCCCCTCAGGGGGGAATGTAATGTAATTTTTTTAAAGGTATTTTCTCTGTTCTTAGGTTCTATACATTGCATTTATAATTTTATTTTGAAAATTCAGCGAATTTATTTTTCCGTACTTCAAAGGGTTAACCGTTTTACTCAAGTTTTTTATGTTTTACTTTCAGATACTTTGCTGCTTTATATATTGTTAAAACATCTTTAGAATCATTAAATATGAGGTCTCTGAAGAAAGTGAGCTCTGGCAGTATTGCCATTTTAGAAAATGAAAACCTTTGTTTTGCTGATACTATAAATTGGCAGTCCCTAATGAAATCTACCTCTCATAGTATACTCCTTCAAAGCAATTTGAATGCTACACAATGTCGTAAGTATAATTTTTATCAATTAAAAATTTTGTGTTAACTTTTTTACTTTAATTTAAACACATGATTTATATTTTATAGCCTTACCTACATAAGCAATCCTTTGCATTCTTTGAAATTAATTTAACCAGTAATTATTTAGAATTCTTGATAAATTTCATTGTTTCAGTAATTTTGTTAAATTTTTAAATATGCACAAGAGATCAGAGATGCAAACTTTAGAATATTTTTAAATGTCACTTTAGAATTTCCCCCTATTTTTTTATATCTATTTGAGGAATTCATATAAATGTCTTAATTTCTGAAAAGAATTTAAAGTTGCTATTCATAACTAACTTTTTTAAATTCAGGTGTGCTCATTTTGTATTATATGTGTTGATGAAAGAAATGAAAAAGTTGTTTTAATTGACACTTATAAAACTCCAATCTATAAATTGATTAGCATATATTTTTTTTTATTTCAAAAGAAATATTGTTGGATGTTATTCATCATAAATATTTAAAACATTTATTAGTTTTTTTTATAATTACACCCTCTTTTAAATATATGTATTGTACAAATGCACTACAATAATTTACAAATTTGGGATACAATAGTTTAAAAAAATAAAGTATTAAAATTTTTTTCTTTTAGGACTGCGAAATTTGACTTGTCATTCGGAATGCTCTGAAGATGGATGCTGGGGATCTCAAAGTAATGAATGTCTTGCCTGCAAAACCTATAAGTTGGATGATACCTGTGTTGCCAAGTGTGATAAAGTTAATGGGTATGTATAGCAATTTGCTGAAGCAACTGAGTATAATGTAGTGTTTGCCTACACATATGATATATTTATTATAACTTTATTGAGGAACTTTTTCTCTTTTTCAGTATATATGATGCAGGAAATAAACAGTGTGAATATTGTCATGAAGAATGTCAAGGACGATGTCTTGGACCTGTATGAATATTTTTCACATTTGATTATATTTAAATAACTTTTTAAAAAGAATATCTGCTCTTTACTATACTAAAATGCTAATGGGAAATGAAAAATTGATTATTATTTTTGCATAATCTAAAAGCAAAATTTTCCATTTTCTTTTTTAAAGTAAAAGGCATACACAAGCTGAAAATGCTAGAAATTTAATGAAGTATGCTTTTTTTTATGTGAATGGTTTTGTCTCTAAATGTGGTTCAATTATTCCATTTTGGTATAACTAGTGTTTTAAGAAAATATCGTATTTTAAAAATGAAAATGTATGCGATTTGAAATGTTCCTTAGTATTGAAGAATAACTTTACTAGTCTCCTTTTGAAAATTTCAAAAAGTGGATCATTATTGGGGTTATAAATATATAAAGAGTTTCTGACTTAAGTGGTGGAAGTATTTATATAAACCAGTAACAGTCTCTGGACTGAAGTGAACATTTTTGTCCGGAGGCTGTGACCTTATATAGGTTCCTCCGCCACACACTCTTCCACTTTACTTTAAAGTCGGAAGAAGTTATTATAAATATTTTGAAATTCTTTTCATATAAACTTTCTAAATTTATTTTTCTTTTCTATAAATCATCCACATTTATTTTCATTTTATTCAAATGCCTAGTATCAAAGGGAGCTAGCATCATAAATTTGGGTTCTTGGAGATATTAATGGGTTATTTCATAAAAACCATCTTATAATTTTTGCTCTATGAATTATTTATTTTCTAAAGTTATATAACTACCTCTTTTCTGTAATTAAAATTATTTCTATTCTCTTAAAATTATAATATATGTGCTAAAAAATTATACCTAAACTTTAAAAAAAGTTATACCTAAATATTTTGTTCATTGTGCTAAATAGCTCTTTTATTTTAGGGGAATGGTAACTGCACAGCTTGCCGTAATGTACGTGATGGACCATATTGTGTCAATGAATGTCCAGAAACAAAGTACAATCACTTTGGGGAATGTAAACCATGTCATCCCAACTGTGTAGGAGGGTAAGTAATTTTAAAATACTTATCTTATTAGTTTTATTATGATTATTCAAATATTTTTCTGAAATGTAATTATTAAAATTTTTTTCATGTTAATTGTTTTAATTCATTATAAAGGTCAGTTATAATGTCACCATGAATAATTAACTAAGTTGTCCAAGTTGCCGTTGGCAGTAAACCATTGCTGTACTGAAACATAGAATTAATGTATTTTAGTACAGAGTAGTTGGTTATTTTCTAATTCAGGCAAGTCCAGCTTAAGATTGTTCAGAATTATGCAAGCTCAAACAAGAGTTGAGGGGGAAATATTGTCATAAAACCAGCTAAATATTCATTTATCCTGTGCATAATATATAATAGCAGCTGTGAAATTATGCTAGATAGTGATGTCTTATTGTGAATAGTTACGGGCTTCTTTGTTTATAAAATTATACATTTCTAAATGACTTGCAATATAAGTATAAAAGTTGGTCATTTTTATATTTATCAGAGGCTAGTGAAAGAATTTTTTTCTATGTGTAGTAAGTAATGTAAAAAAGCTTTAATTTAGGTTCATTATTAATTCTTTTGTTAAAAGTTTTAATTTCTCTTTTCAAGTTTCATCCACATTGAAAGCTTCATGCTATTGAAAACTTCAAATGCTTTTATATATCTTTTACTTGGAAAAAAATAAACTTCCAGAATTTATAAGTGCTGTTTACTTTTGTAAAATTGTTTCAGCTTATATCAATGATTTGTGTTTTTAGGTGCACTGGCCCTGAAAATAACATCAGTCCAAATGGTTGCAAGACATGTGATAAAGCGATCGTCAATGCATTTGATCCTAATATTGTGGTAAGTATATTTATATCTATATATAATGAAGTTATTCAATTACTAAGGAAGAACTAATGCATCTTTATAAAAAGATTTAGATATGATGTGAAATACATTAAATGTATTTTATCTAACTGCACATGTGAATCTCGTTTATCAATGCTAGGTACAGTAAAGCTTCATTGATCTAAATCCATTTGCTAAAAGTCACCAAATTCAAACAGCTATTTACAAAAAGATTCATAATTAATTTAAGCAATTGAAAAGCTGAATTAAGATCCTGGTAGTTTACTTACATGATATGTATTTCTGAAGAAATGTTTTGAATTGTGTCTTGTAGAATCATTTATACTATTTTACTTAAACTTATTTTTTAAATTTACATTCTTTTTTACTACACAGAGTTTTAGGTATGTAACATTGCTCATTTCATAGGTTATTTTATTTAATCCATATTTTCATTAATCTGAAGGGATTAGAGCACCAGGTAGTCCAGATAATAAGGTTTTACTGTATCATAAAAAAGTTATTTATCATTATTATTAAAAATAGTTGTATTTTAAAATGAATGCTTGGATTAATTGTAGTTATAACCACTCTAAGCATGGACAATATGTTAAAATTAAATATCACATTTTTTTTGGAATTACTTTATATTTAGCTCTCTAAACCATTTCTTTTTTTTTTTGATGAAGATCTGTTATAAACATGAATGAATTCATAACTTTGATGTTTTAAAAAGTATTAAGAAAAAATACCATTAGGAAGATATACAGTGAAATATGTTTCACATGAAAATGCTTATGATGAAGTATCGGTTAATGCGAATCAATATAATAGTTTTGTAAAACTGCTATGTATTTTCAGGCATTTTTTTCTCTTTAAACAAAACGAAAATCGCTTAACATGAAAATATTTTCCTTCTGGGAATGAAGAATATTTGGAAAACACCATCCATGCAGGCTAGATTTGAGAAGAGTCTTAAATGAAAGAGGTGGTTTCACCTGTTTCGTAGAAAGGTGGATAACTTGACTTTGAAATACCTTCTGAATAGACTATGATACAAGCCAATTTTGTTTATCTAAGCTACTTTAAACATCTATCCCTACAAACACCACACAGAAACATCTTATTTTTCATCAGTTGACTTTGAAATTCACGGAGTACATCATAGTGTAAATAAAAACCCGTGAATTTGGTTTGCATTATTTTCTATTTTAGAAAAATTTCTTTGCAAGTGCAAGGGCAGAGAATTCAGGGGGAAAGCGAACTGCCCTTTGGCTTAAAATGAAGATGGAGCTTCTAATGGCTGTTGATCAAAAACAAGACGAAAATGGAAATCTGTAAAGATTTATATTGCTAACTCTACTTTATCAACAATAATTAAATAAAGAGTTTAAATTACACAAATACATCAACAGTTTTCATTAAATACATGCATATACACATCTAAGTAATTAAAATATACTGTAATAAACTTAATTTTGTTGAATATATGGTTTTTTTTGCAGTATCCTTTAACCCAATTCTTTTAATGTGGAAAAATATTTCAGTCCCCTCAGTTTTCTCTTAAGCGATTTTCACTGTATCAAATAAATGTGCATGAAATATTGATGTTAGTCAGTAAAAAAAATACATTTGGCTATTATAATTTATTATTGCTTATGCTTACAGAATTGCATGATATATATTTCTTCATGTGTTTAGATATCTTTCAGTTGTTAGTCTTTTTAGTTGTAATTTCTTTAATCTTGTTTTAATATATTTAAGAGTTTATTAATTTGCATTTCTACAGGAGCAATGTCTGCGAGCCGATGAACCTTGTTTCCCAGGATTTTATTTAGAATACATTGGACCACAGGAAGAAGGAGCACTGAAGTCTTTAACTGGAAAATCAGTGAGTTACCAATTTTTTATGCATTTTTATAACTTTGGATTTTGATACTGCTAAGATTGAAAACTATTACGACAAATGATGCACATTTTTAGCTTATAGATTTTGGAATTTTTTATTTATGTACAATGAGAAATTTTCAGAATTGTTTAGCCATGAAATTTAGTCTTAACAAGCATATTTATTTTATGGGGGGGGGGGGCGAGAATTAATATTATTACTGTTTTGTAATTTTTAATAATAGGAATTTGTAAATGATTGAATATGAATGATGCACCTAGGGTGTAGCATAATTTTAATGATAAGTGCTTGATTAATTTTTCTACCAGTACATATTTTAGTAAAAGTAATTTTTGCCTCAAATGTCAAATCTGAAATCTTTGTAATTTTTTTTGTTTGAGCTACATTTAAAAGGGCAGAATAAGTATTTTTTAAACCTTTCTTTGCTGAAAATGTTTTTGGCAATATTTTTATGAGTAACAATTCTTTAAATAAATATCACTGTTTTTCATTCACAGGTAAAATTGTTATGCACATATATTTAATAAAAAAAATTTATTATTACTATAATTAATACTTTTTTTAAAAATTTTAATCTTATTTTAATATATGAATGAATTACTATTGAATATTGAAAATGAAGTAAATTATAATCAGAATAATTGTTACTTTTTGAAGTTAAGATGATGATAAATATTAAGGAATCCATTAGGGTGTTTATTTTATATTTATTTTCTTCAATGGGAATCTATAAATTATTGTTACAAATGTAATGCGTATTGAAAAATAATTTGTTCATGTTGTAAATTTTTTCCAAATTTCAGGTTTGTCGTAAATGTCATCAGTTGTGCAAGAATTGTACGGCATATGGTATACATTATACTGTTTGTAAGTGTCAACATTACTTAAGTGGTGAACAGTGTGAAGAACAATGCCCAAGAGATCATTATGCTGATAATGTTAATGAAATTTGTATCAAGTGTGCAGATGAATGTCGTGGATGCACAGGCCCTACAACAATGGATTGCAATGCTTGCCGTAACTTTAGAGTTCAGGATGTTACAAATACAACTGTGGTAAGTGTTTTTATTTTATGATAGATTTTCATAAAACAAATGAATTTTTATTAGCATCTTATTATTACTACTATTTTTATAACTGTTTATAATTTATCACTTTTAACTGTTTATAATTATTTTGTGATTATTTTCATCTAATTCTTTTGTGCCATTTAACCAGCATTGTAGTTAGTGATATTGACTTATGGTGCCGTAGGACCTGGGTTCAAATCCCGGAGAAGTCATGGATGTCTGTAAATGTATAGTGCCTTTGTGGCATGGGGGTACTCTTAATAGCCATCGAGCCGCAAGTCCTCTTTTGAGGTTGGTGGAAGGGGGAGAGAGATGGGAAGCCTCTGGCCACCCCCAGGGTGTTCTGCATCAAAATTGGGATGGAACTGAGCAAAATTGTACCATCACTGCATGGTGCTCAAAGCTAAGGCTAACGATAGGTGTAAAAATCTAGCCCTTAGCTGCGATGAATTTCGTAGATTTTGATCTGATTTTTCTGTCGATCAGGTGGCATAAGCAACAACAATTCTTTTAAACATCTCTAAAATTATTAATACATCTATCAGTTTAGATAGAAAATGTTACATGTTTATATCAGTCTTGTAAGCATATTTTAAGTTTGTAATTTTCAAAGTAATATATTTTAACATAGAATATATATATCCGTAAATCAATATTGACAAAGCTTAGTTTTGTTTATAAGCATGACTTTAAAAAACTCAAAATTATCATCATTTTTTAAATGCTCATTGCCTCATCCATGGAAATTGATAAATGAACCCATGGGTGGTTATTTAAAATTACAAATGAACATGGATATATTGAGATTAGTAATTTCAATATAATTAACAATCACCAAGTTAGGAGAAAGTGTATTTCATTGGAAGTGGAAGTACTTGTTTTCTACTATGAGTAGAATAGCTAATAAAAATTGACTGCTTGTTTTCTTCATTGTAGTGGTATTTTTAAGTTGTGAGGTGTATGAATATTTGTTAATAGTGCTAATAGTAGTAATAATAATATAATAAACCTATAGGATGTAATGGTCCATTTGATAAATTTTTTTTGTAATTGTTTTTGAATGCAAATCTCATTTTTTAAAATATAGACATTTTTTGAAAAATTTGAATGTATTTTTCTGAACATTTATTTTTATGGAAAAAATTCTTATATATTTAAAACACATACATTTGAAATGTAAATAGCTAAATTTTTTTCTGTTTAAATATATTTAGATTAAATTTAAAAAAATGAGACAATATTAACATGTGTACAAATATGCATGTTAATTTAATGTATATTTTTGCATTTCAGTTTAATTGCACTGCATCCTGTCCAGCAGATAGACCTTTTAAAATTTTTGAAAACAATGTTAGAGATCCATATTGTTCATCAGAAGATGCGAATGCAGTCCCTCTTCATGGAATGTAAATACAATTAACTTTTTTTCTATGATCTTCATTGAAAGTTATTTGACATGTAGAACTTTATTCAAGTACATAAAAATTACTAATTCATTTGTTTTTTACTTTTGCAGTGAAGAAGATCAAATTCCAGCAATTTTAGGGGGTGTTATGGGTTGTTTTATCATCCTTGGAATTTTCATGGCTGTTTTTAGTTACCAATGGCTACAGAGAGCAAGGACAAAAGAAAATACAGTGAAAATGACTATGGTATGTTTAGTGTTGCTTAAAATTTTTTTTTCTCATTCACCATTATGAAATGATTATCTGAATTACATAAAGTTGATTGTTTTCTTGATTTTCAAAAAAATTATTTTACATTTGCTTAAATTATGTTTAAGATTAAATGTATTAATGTACTTCTTCCCGTTATTGTTAATATGTTAACTAAATGGCAATGTAAATTAGGATGCTTTCTTGAAAATATAGCTTTGATGTGACTAATTAAATCTTTTTCTTTCTGAAATCAGAGAATGAGTGGCTTCGAAGACAATGAACCCTTAAAACCAACCAATGTAAAACCTAATTTGGCTAAACTAATAATAGTCAAAGAGGCTGAACTGCGACGTGGAGGAATTCTAGGATATGGAGCATTTGGCACGGTTTATAAGGTATAAAGGAATTTATTTTTATTATACTTGCATAGTATAGCTTTTAAGACTAAAGAATATATTTTAGAGATTAGAGTTTCATGAACACATCTTATTTTAACTTTGTTCTTGAATTTTCTTTCTTAGGGTGTGTGGGTCCCTGAAGGTAAAAATATCAAAATTCCAGTAGCAATTAAAGTTCTGAGAGAAGGTACATGCCCAAGTGCCAGCAAAGATTTTCTGGAGGTATTTAAATCACTTATTAGTATTATTATCCAGCAGTATTAAAGACATTATATGTAATAATTGTATTATTATTTCATGCTTGCATTCTTTTATTTGATGTATAAATACCATTTATGGTAAGACATGTTTTTTTTAAAAAATTAAATACAGAAATTACTTGTCAGGAATGTAGAAATGATTGTTTTCTGATATATTTTTTAAAATCATTTTAGGAAGCCTATATTATGGCTAGTGTAGATCATCCAAATCTACTCAAGCTTCTTGCTGTATGTATGGCTTCACAGTCTATGCTGGTGACTCAACTAATGCCTTTGGGGTGTTTATTAGATTATGTGCGAAATAACAAGGATAAAATTGGTTCGAAGCCACTTCTCAATTGGTGTGCTCAAATTGCCAGAGTAAGTTCAGCAAATTATTCATGTTCAAAGTATCTTTGAGTTTTTGTAGTTCGGCATTAACTTTGGATATATGTCTGTTAATTACAACTAAAAATAATCTATGTAATAAAATTCATATGGATTTATATTTTTAATTTTTTCTTTTGTTTTAACAGTTTGCAAATATAAAAATGTATTTGTACTAGAAATTAATAATTAGCAAAGAAATTGCAGCAAATATATTACATCAATCATTTACTTGCTTATACTGAGTGATTGATCATATTTTAATCAGAAAAAGTAGCTATTTTAAAGTTTGTTTATTAAAATTAACATATTGCATTTACTCGAACCTAAGCTGCTTTTTTTTCAATATTAAAGCTATCTGAAAATTTGTTGCAGCTTAGAATCGAATTAAAAAAAAAAATACATTGGATGGGGCAATTAGGGCAATTGCAGGTTCTAAACTATTTTACACTATTTCTCATTTTCCACAAAGACTTGGTGAAAATTTGGGGTGCAGCTTAGATTTGAGTAAATGCAGTGCATATTAAGGAAATATAAAATGAAAAATTTAGCTTGGATTCACTAATTTTATAGTGAAATATATATTAAAATAAATTACAAATATAGCATACAATCATTCACCCATTGAAAAAAAAATGAAAATGGTATATGATTAAGCTTCTATGGAATAGTTTCTTTGAGTCTTGTTGAATATAAAAGAGAAATTAATGAAAATAAAAAATTATTATCTTTTAATCTTAATTAAAAACTCTCTAATATTAGATAATTTTTGAAACTTTTTTTACCTCCAAGAATTATAAAATTTTTTGGAGAATATTTCTTTTAATATACTTAAAAATTTTAAAGGGTATGGCTCATCTTGAGGAACATCGTATGGTTCACAGAGATCTTGCTTTGAGAAATGTGTTGGGTAAGTGTTTTTTTTTCATATTTGTTTTTATATTTTAATTTTGTTCACCTATATGTAGTTGTGAAGAAAAATCTTTCACTCAAATTTTATTGCATTTTCTTTTCTAGTTCAAACTCCAGGATGCATAAAAATTACAGATTTTGGCTTGGCAAAACTATTGGATATAAATGAAGAACAATATAAAGCTGCTGGAGGAAAGGTAATGGATCTAGCTGTCTTATTATCTAAATTGTAAAATCAATATAATTTTAATAAATTAAAAGTATGTGTGTGTAATCTAAATTTTAATGACTTTTATTCTAGATGCCCATTAAATGGCTTGCTTTAGAATGCATTCAACATCGTGTTTTTACTCACAAAAGTGATGTCTGGGCTTTTGGTAATTATATAAAATTTAATTTTTGAATGTTTTATTATGTGCTAATTATTTGTTATTAAGAAAAATAATTTTTTTAGAAATGCCATATTATTTAAGAAAAGAAACGTCAGTTCATTAAAATATACAATTGTAATAAATTTAATAAGTAGAAAAAAATTATTTTTCCTTGTCACAAATCACACATTTAAAAGTACTGCAAATATTATGAACTTAAAAAAATACTTAACTGCTGTTAACTTGTGACAAAGGTGAACAAAAACTTTGTGTCTGGTAGAAACATAATACATGTCAAAATTGAGGTTGGTAAGAAGTGAAGGAAAAAATCAAAGAAAAATTTATTTCATATCAGAATTATACATTTACGTTAGTGCTTGGATTATTTATTACAATTAGCAATATCCTTTATTTCACTTACTATGTTGAATATAAGGTATAAAATCACTGTTTTATTTTAGGTGTTACTGTTTGGGAGTTATTGACTTATGGTGGAAGACCCTATGAAAACATTCCAGCCAGGGAGGTTCCCGACTTATTAGAAAAAGGAGAACGTCTTCCCCAACCTTCAATTTGCACTATTGATGTGTATATGATAATGATAAAATGTATGTTAGTTAATTTTATTTACAAATTAAATATATTTATAAAATTGAATTCCCTTTATATTTCGAAGAAAAATTAAATTGGTTTAGTTTTAAAAATAATGACAGAAATAAATTATTAAAGTTAAAAATTTGAAAGCTGCTAATAAATTTTTAAAATATTTTAAGTAATGTAATGAATAAAAAAATGGATAGAAATTTATTTCTATTTTATGGGAAGTAGGGATTGCAATATCTGACCAAAAGTTTAGCACTGGTATTCCAAATTTTTTAGATCTTAATATCGGGATACCAGTTTTAATACGGGTAATAGAAATTTTAGAAAAAGAAAGAAAACGCAGCTGTTTCTTTATTTTATTTGCCAGTTTTATAAGAGTGTAAATATCACAAAAAATAATATGCAAATTATGAATTATTACAGTATGTAAAGAATCACAAAAAAGTATAAGAGCATCTTATTTAATTAAATCACAAAAGAAGTGTAAATATCACTATTAAGCCTGTAGTCTGCGGTTTTCATCATGTAAATAATGAAACCAAACCAAAGTATTATCAAGTGATATTTTGTGTTCTTAATCATTATGGGTTATTATTTATGAGTATATATATATATAATAAATCTGAAAAATATTTTTAACCCTAAAGTATGATATGCAAATACAATGTGAGTAACAAACACAATAATTAAAAAAAATATCAAAGTATTGACTCGCTCTCTTCACAACTACAACCTTGTTTTCGCAAATACAAATATGGGACTATGAATCCTGCGTGTGTGCAGTATCATTATTCTAAGCTGTAATAGGATAGTTTTAACTCGCCTTCTTGGATGATTCACATTTTATCACTTTTCTTAATTGTATAAGGCAACTTTTCTTTACAGTCTAATTAATTTCGCTTGTTAGGGAGACATAAAAATGAAAACATATACTATTTTGCTCTGTTGGCAATACTTGAACATATAGAGGAGACAATTAAAAAAATTTCTAGCAAATACCGAAAAAACTTGTGAATGCCGGTATTGCAAAATTGTGTAAATGGCTCAAAAGACCGGTATTCTAATCCCTAATGGGAAGTTCACTGTATTTTCTTTACCATTAAAAATAACAAAAACGAAAGGTTTTAAATAGCTTTGAAAAATGTATTGTGTAAATTTTATATTTTCATAGCATTTTTTAAATTTTAATAACTAGATATAATTTGATAAATTTATGAAATAGTTTATTTAGTAAGAATTCGGTTTAAAGAACATTTATACCAAGTATACTATGTAATAATTTTTGCTAGCAAACTGATTAAATAGTTATTCCAGTTATAAATTTTATTTTCTGAGTTTCTTTCTCACACTCCTAAATACATTTATTGAGAGTAATTAATCTATGTCGAGAAAAATTGTGCATGATGATAAAATAAATATCTTTGTAAATTTACAAAAAGTTTATTATGCAGTGCATTAAATAAGGCACTTATTGTTCACTAAAGAAGTTATTTTGATAAATAATTTTTAATATTAGCAACATTTATTAAGCAAAATGCTCTTGCTATAGGTCAAGAGTTGTATTTCACCTAAATTATAGTAGTACAGAATTTTAATAAATACTTCATTCCTATAAAAAGGATTAAAAATTTGTTATATTTATTATTTATATTTTTGCATTTACTCCATGTTATATTTTTCTTTTAAACACAATTTTGAGTTTTATTTCCCAAAACAAATTAGTGTGGCAGTCATTTAAAATGATTTGCAATTTATATGATAAATATAACATTATATATAAACATTTTGTGTAGAATTGAAAGTTTTTTTATGAATTCAATTATTTATACAAAAGTAAATTTGATGCATTACAATATTTATTTGCCATTACAATTGAACTTTTTACATTTTTAGTTGCATCTCTAATACAGTTTTTAGTGAAAATTATTCATGTTAATTCTAAATAAAAGTTTTTAAAAATAAATATAAATTAATTCTGTATTCAAAGCTTATGAATTACCAATTTATATGTATTCCTTTCCCTCCTTTTGTAATATGTATAATTTTTTTTCATGTATTGTTTATTAAAATGCATTGAATTATTTTCTTTTCAATAGGTTGGATGTTGGATGCAGAATCCCGTCCATCCTTCAAAGAATTAGCTGATGAATTTGCCAAAATGGCTAGAGATCCTGGAAGATTCTTGGTTATTCCTGGAGATAAATTAATGAGATTGCCCAGTTATACTCCTCAAGATGAAAAAGAAATGATTCGAACTTTAAGTATGCCCATTGAAGGACCTGAGGAAATAATGGATGCTGAGGAATATTTGCAACCAAAATTGGATCAAATGGGTTCCGATTCGCCACCTCCACCTACTCCTATAAAAGTAAGACTGTTTAATTGTTAGAATAGATAAATGTTTTTCAGAATTTCCCAATTACTTTTCTTTTTTTCAAAAACCAAATTGTATGTTTAATTTATACATAGCATTTTTTTTTGTACAAAATTGTACTAAAATGTAACCATTTGCAGTAATCTTGTCTTAATGAATTAGGTTTTTAATAGAAATGATTTCACAATGCGATGTTCCATTTTTTAAAATTACTAGTTTGGCTCTGAGAGGTACTTTCTTTACCTTGTAAATTGTGTACTTAAGTGTTCTAAGGTACAGGAGCTTATGACGCAAGGTAGCACAGAAATCTTCTTTCACCTATGGAGTTTGATACCTTTTATAATCATGCTTAATGCTCACTAAGGATATTTTAGTAATTTCCTATTTTACGGCTGTCAAACATTGCTTGCCATTTTTCCTTTCCATCTTATGATCACTTGTTTACATTTGTTACAACTATCAACATGGTACATTTCATTCTAATAATTTAACAAGTGTTTCTTGATGCAGTTTGGCCAATTACGACCTTTGTGGCTATACAACCAAACAGGTCATTTCTAAATTGTAAAATTTTGTATCTATGAGCGTACATTATCACCATTAAGTTTTTAAGTTAAATTGCTTTTTAGGTAATAAATATATGTAATAATTTTTAGTGTATATTGTGTGTGTGATCAGAACTATAAATCCTTAATATCTTGTAGATTGCTATTAATGTACTAATTGTTTTATTCTTTTTATTTAATACATAAACAAATAGAATGGTTTTAAGGTATTAATTCACTGTTTCAGAAGTATTTTAAGTATGTTTCTGTGTAAAGTTAATTTTCTATTTTTTTTTTTTTGGAATTACTGTTGCATTGAATTTCATTAAATTTTTAAGCCCTATTTTTGGCTGCTACCAAAGAGCTTAAAAATATTTTCATTCAGTAAAATGTGTCAATTTTTTTATAAATTTGTAATTTGTTTTTATAAGTCAACCTTATATATATATATAATATATATATGCTGCATCATTAAAACATTCCTCAAATATACAGTACTTTCCTTCAATATGTAATGCCATCAACTGATTTATAAATGTAACATTATGCACTAAAAGGATTGAACAATGGAAATACATTTTACACTAAAAGAAATGTGTTAATTTGAACTAGTGTGCAATATGAAAATTTTAATAGTAAAAATTTAGAGTTTATTTTTTAAGCTTCAGTTGTAATTTTATTTGCATAAATGCAACAAGAAAACTGTTATAGAGAATTGAAATATGAGAATTTACTTGCTATTAGATTAGTGGTAATAAGTTTTATTAGCTTTGTAATAGCTTTTTAATATTAGTGTCTGATACGATTTTGAATACTGTTTGCTTTAGATCATATTAGATAATTTTGCTATTTTAACTATTGCAAATATATTGTGTAGTTCCTAAACTTTTTTGACTGCAATTATTTAAATTTATTATTTTTAGAAAATTTCTTCTGTGCAGGTTTTTTTATTTATTTAAAATAAGTACATGAAAAAATAGTTTGAATTGCAACATTATGAAATTTTCCCAAGTTTTTAAAACATCTATTCAAGAACATAAATTCAAGTTGAGATACTGCTCATTTGTTTTGTAGTTTATGTCCACTATTTGAAATAAATGATTTTAAATTGATTATATATTGAATTTTTTAAATTTTTTTATTTTACAGAAATTTATGGAAGATAGAGGTTTTGATGGTGATTCATTGAATAGTTCTGCAAACAACTCTGGAGAGATCAATCCAAATCATTGTAGTTTCAAATGTAACTGTCCTGAAAACAGTTTAGGATTAAGTCATATCTGCCATACAAGAGATAGAGATACTAGCCTCAGTACGAGATATTGTTCTGATCCATTAACATCTCTTGAAAGAGGTAAATTTCGAATAATAACCATAAAATACTTTATAGATTCAACATATTTTTCTCTAGAATCATTATTAATATATTTTTTGATTTATCTAGATGCTGATAGAGATCTATTTATGCATGTTAATGGTGCATCTCATATGAATCCTAAGGAAGTTAAGTTGGATTTGCCTGTTGATCAAGAAGATTATTTAGTTCCTTCCCCACGTTCATGTACTTCTACTGGATATATGGATCTAGTTGGAGATGCCAAAACTTCAGGTGAGTGACTAATTATATATATATATATATTTTTATTGATATCTTGATTTTCGATTGTGCTTCAATATCATGTTAAAATTTGATGCAAATATTTTTATCAAGAGAAAAATAAAATTTTAAGATTTCTTGATTGCCATATGTTTGTTAATAAATTAAATTTTCAAAGAATCTTTTTTAAATCTATATTTGAAAGATATAATCTCATTGATAAAGTAAAACATTTTTAGAACAGATTTAGTTTCTTTCACATTTGGAAACTTTGAAATATTAAAAGTGAAACATGTAACATGATATACTTTTAATTAAAGATCAAATACATAATTGGAGTGCTGTTTTGCCATATTACTTTATTTGTATAAGAAATGATTTCAGACACGAATACTGAACTTGACATATTTGTCTTAATTTTACAGTATTATGTCAAGTGGTTACATGAATAGTAATTGTGATTTGTCTTTAGTCAATACACATTTAACAAACAATCCCTGTATTTTCTTAATGAAGTGTTTGTTTAGAAACCTTAAAATGGTATTGTTAATTTTAAGTTGTTCTATTTTGAATTATTTTTTCTTTAAATAATTTATGATTTTCATGATATGTTAAAGAAATATTTCGAAGAGAATATCTATTTAATTTTGTGATCCTTTATTTTTAAGTATAATTACAAATAACAATATAATTATTTTCATGATAGTTATGATTGTACAGAAGTATTTATACAAGTTGTGAGTGTGTGTTGATTTAAAGTACTATTGTGTGAGTGATTAGTAAAGCACTGCTGTGTATTTGTCACGTTATATAAATTTTATAGGAACTTATTAAAAATATTTGCTAATAAATATCAACAAAATTTTTATATTCTTATTTTAAGATATCTTAATTATAAAATATTTGTTCTATTTAAAAACTAAATAATATTTATTTAAACAGTGCCACCATTTGTTGGAAATTTGATTCCTATAACAACCTTACCTCATCAAGCTGTAGACAATTTAGAGTATCATCTTATGAAACATAACACCAACATCCCATCAGAACTTCCTGTTACTCACCAAAAGAAAACCAACAGTAGTGATGATGACACTGATGAACATGAGTATTATAATGATTATGATGGCCTTCAAAGAGAACTGCAGCCATTGAATAATCACAGAAATGAGACAACTGTGTGATAAGGAGTCTAAATGGTTGTGTGGATGAACAAGCCTTTCATTTTTAGTGTTTGATTACATGCAGTATGACTTAAATTTTCTTGTGGATTTGTGTAAGAGAAAACGTAGCATATTTTTGTGAATTGACTACTTATTTAAAAAATCAGCCTTTGATAAGAGTGGAAGGTTGGACAATCACATAGTGTCTTCCATGTGTTTATAACTGTTATCATGAACATCAGGAGGAAAAAAAAACTAAATACTCTGCTTCCATATCATGTTAAGCATCTGAAGGGAATTGTCTTTTGAAAGGAAAGGATATTGTATTTCCTGTTGCCTTACCTTTTTAAAAAAAATCAATCAAGTGGGTATAAAGCCTGCATTTTTAAACTGTCTGTGATATATGTTAATATTTTTTATGTTAAATATCATAATTTCAATTTAATCATTGTTACCACAGGATCAAGCAATCAGAGTAATTGCATAATTATAAATAGTTTAATATTTGTGTGTATTCCATTTTCTGTGTGTTTGTAATTAGGATTTAAGTTAATGGAACTTTATGGATATTAACAACTAAAATTATTTTATAATTTAATTTTGCCTGATACTTATATCATACGTAGTAAAATAGAAGTACAAAGCAGATTTTCCTGTAAACGCTTTTTATTGTGTTTAGATATATGTATGTATACATTCTTTTAAATGGAGGATGGTGTCTTTTAGTTATGTTTTATTTAAATAGTTTTTTATTGCCCTTCATTCCTTGGTATCCCACCCTATTCTTCATTTCCCTGTTTATTCTTATAGTAGTCATAATAATTGCATTTGCTTTGATACTGAAATTTTTTAAACATCAATGTTGCCTTTAATGCAGTTTTAAAAGAAAAATGCTTTAAATTTAATATATTAATAGAAACACACATTAAAAGTTATCTTTCATTTTTATCCTGAAATAAATACACACTTCTAAAATCTTTTTATAGCTTCATAAATAATTATTCAGAATTTTATTTACGTGGCGAGTTCAAATTTAAAGAAATTTATTTGTTTATTATGCATTGAGAATTGTACTTTATAAAAATATTATTTTTGTTTTAGTTGATAATTTTATTTAAGTTTAAGAGTACCTATCACATTATTTTATAGCTTCATTAAACAAGTAATAACAAATAATTTGATTGTTTATTGTTGCATTAAAGTATAAAATTTTCTGATACAGTATTAAATCATGTGGAAATCACCATTAGTTTCCTTTTAAAAATTATTTTTGCTCTAAAGTCGTCATAATTTATTTTATAAAGACATTTAGACATGTTGTACAGAATTAAAAGTGTAAATTTGAAATAAACTAACATGTTTCATTTAAATTTTGTTGCACAGATTCACATTTTCTGAATATTATTATGATAAAAATTTGCCTAAAACATGAATTTGCATGTGGATTTTTATTTGAATAGTACTTAAGGTAATCAATATTCATAAAGCAAATTAATTCTGAAATTAAAGCAAAAACTTAAAATTGTAATTTTTTTTGTGTTTCTATAATTGAAAAATAAATTATATAATTGTGAAACTATTTAGTAAAACCTAGTTTAATGAAATAAGTTCTTTGTATTTCTTTAAAAAATTGCACATACTCAGCACCAATCATGTATGAAGCTGTAATGAAGGTTTTGTTGTAAAATAAAGACAAGATACATGTAAATAATTAAATGCTAGGTTATCAAATGTTTCATTTATTTAAAACTAACTTTGCAATTCATCTATAAAGCATTTTTATCATTTCCTGAAGCAACATAATTTTTTTTCTCATCCAGTTAATTTCTTTTTGTAGTTTTAAAATAAGTACTAATTATAATTGAAAGGAATGCAAAGTTTATATTGTGTGTTTATGTATAATTTTGTAAATATATATCTTCAGTATATGTTTTACCATTCAGTGGAAAATTCAAATTCCATGCTTCTCTGTAGTGATTTTTTTTAGTATTATTGCCTTCAATATATACCCCCAGGGGGCTCACCTTCTTTAGGTGAGTACGGTGTCACAATCCCGAGGTGCCCTAGTGGTCTTTTCCTTTTCCCACGGGGTTTACTGTCTTTGGTAAACACGGGCTTCACGAACCGGGGTACCCTAGTGATCCTTCTCTATTTTCGACCCTCTTTCTTGTCATTCAATTCATTCTTTCTTTCTCTCTTCCCGTCTAGACACAGATATTAAAACAAATGTTTGGCGCAGTATAGCCGAAATCGGCTCTTGCGCCAATAAACCCCTAAATCACTCACTCACTCACGCCTTCAATATATTTCACAGTTATTCTTTTAGAAATTTATTTCAACTATTTCTTAATTTATTTGCTATAAATATAAAACACTGAGATAAAGAGGATTTTCAATGTTTTTACAAGTTGTTGCAGTATTAATTGGAAGTTGAAAATTTTTTTATTTGTAATGTCTGCTAATTGCTATAAAAATTAATGGATAATTTTTACCCTCATAACATATATAATTGCATATACTTCATATTTTCTCCTCAAAATTTTTATTCTCACAAATGTTACATGCATATTAATTATTACCTTTTATAATATATTTGTATTTATGCTAAATTTATGATTTGTGAGAATACAAATTATAAATTTAAAAAAAAAAATTGTTTTTAGGGGAAGTTTTAAAAAGGCAAATCATTATATAGTTTTATTTCTTCAGTTGTCTTTTTGATAGTAACTTTAATCACTGAGTGTATATAAACTGAAGAAAAAATATTGTAATAATGATGAGATACACAAATAAAACTAAAGTTACTTGGTTCTTAAGTTTTTTTTTTACCCAATTTTGAGATTTCTGTTGAAATAAGTATTGTATAAAAATTATGTGCTGATAAGCTTTTTTATTTTGAATATTTTTAGAATACTTTATTGTTGCATTGAATCATTAATACCAAACCAAGTAACTTCTTTCACAAACGGGTTTTTACAGTGAGAAAAATGCATACCTATTTGATTAACAAGTCTTTTAAAAGTTATTTAAATAAACAAAATGCTATTCATCAATTAAAAGTGAATTTTTTTTTCTTGAATTTCTCTGTTTTTTTATTTTTCTAAACTTAAATTAAGGGCATAAAATATTAATATTGCTTATTTTAGAGTAAAAACAAAACTTTTTTTTGTAGTGCCTGATTTAAAAAAATTATATTAACTTCAAAACTTTTATTTACTTTAAAATGAAACAGTTCTAAATTCAGTGATCCATTTAATGCTTGCATAATTTGAATTTCATAAATATTTCTTGCAGTGTAAAACTCTCATATGCATGTTTACATTCTGTTCATTCCTTTGTACATAGTGTGTGTAATCATTGTTCCAATTGATAACTCGTTGTTAATTTTTGATACTTTCTAATATTATATTTCGTAAAAAATAAAATTTGTGTTGCATTTTATTTTTGGAATTTTTTTTTAAAAAAAGAAATAATGCAAAAAATTCAAGCATTTCATGTTTATTGTTTAATTGTAATGTTTTCAAAGATGTCATAGTCATTTGGTAAATTCATATTTTACAATTTAATATCTTTCTCTGATTTTATTTACTTAGTTTAAGAAAAAGAAATAAACTAATTTGTGCTAATACACTCCATGAAACTGTTTATAATTATATTCTGCATAAACTTCAGATTTAATAGTTTGAAGATTTTTTTCTCTTTTAGTAACATAAATCATATATTTTTTACTACATAAAATATTTTTATATTAAGAACTATACTGTTTTTTTTTTAATGTTGAACATAATGAAGAACCTGTTGAAAAATATTTTTAGCATGCAGAGTTTATATTGTTGTAGATTTAAAGAGGGAGTTTTTTATTAATCAAGTACATTCCAGATTCTGAATTTATCTGTGATGCTTTTATGTACTTAAATATTTTGCATTGAAGAGAATTGGCTTTTGTGAACAGATCATGTTTTCCAGTATTTTTTGTATGTGAAATTTTATACACTATACCCTGGTTACAACAATATGACCAAAGAGGGGGACATTTTTAATACAAAAAGACTGTTTTTATACATTTTCTGTAATATTGTATTCAACACTGTGTTATAGTAAAAATAAGAATGTTTAGTATGCCAGTGCCTTGTTTGTACATATCTGTATTTTTTACTTTATTTTTCAATAAATATAAAGTTTATTTAAGAAGAGTTTGTTTTATTTTTCTAGATTTGTGTGAAATAATTTTCTATAAATAATTTTTCTTTTTTCAAGGATTCCCCCCCATGTGTAGTTAATAAAGCAATTCATTTGTTGCACAAAAGATTAAATATTTTTCTTTTTTCTTCATTTGTTTGATTTCTAATATGTATTTTGGAATGACATAAGGACTAATGGCAAAATACCTCATAATTGTGAACTAGGATTAAGTAATGTAGGATTAAGTAATGAGTTGGACACATGGATGGGTGTATGTGGCGCTTCTCTTTTCAAACTTTTTCACATTGCCAATGTGAGGAATTTTACTTTTGACATATTTTATATGAATCATTCTCTCTTGACCAGTGGTCTTCAAACTTTTTCAACTCACGGATCCCCTAGTACTTGAAGATGCTTTCTTGAAACCCCTATAAGTAGACAGTGTTTTCATAGAACCCCATTCCATACACATACTTCAAAGGATATATCTCAAAATTACATTTAAAGCAGATTAACATGTTATAAGCACTTTATGTAAAGGTAATTTAAAAAATGTATTCCATTTATTATTAAAAATTCTAATTTTGTTAATGTAATTTACTTATTAATAATATTTATGAATGATTCACAAGTGTCGCCTACCCATGCATTATATTTAGTAACTAGGATATATACTATTATTTTTTGCACAAACTATAGGTCGAGGTCTTTTGAGATTAAATGCAATCGCATGACATATCTCGAGTTTGATTTGTTTTTATACTTTGTTTCTGTAGCCACTTACATTGTGAGATATATTTCACTTAAGCACAATGTTCTGAATGACATTAAAATGTTTATAGCTGTTCGAGAAATCCTGTGTATTTTGCATGAAAGAATTTGCAACCTAAAATTTAGAAGCGATTCTTGCTTAAATTTAGATTTAACATTAACTCTGTTGATATGTTGTTCCCTTTCCTTTATTATAGGTGTTGTTTTCCACAAATGTAAAAAGGTGCATTTTCCATTAGATAATTATTCATTTTTGCAAGATATTGTGCTAACTAATGAGTATAAAATTATCCCAGGGAACCCAAGATGGTAAACAATGGACTATTTTACATCTAGTAGGAAGCATATATATGAAGATAAAACGTTTTAATATTCTTTCATTATAAAATTTTAAAAAGTGTTGCAAAATAAAATTATTATACATAAAAATGTTCAGTTTTAATGAATAGGATGAGCTTTAGACACTTGTAACTATAGAAACCATAGAGAACGTTAATCCATTTTGCATTCATTTTATTTCTTCTCGATTTTTTTTATTGTGACTCGTGGAACCCCTGGGTATGCCTTGTGGAACCCCAGGGTTCCGTGGAGCACAGTTTGAAGATCACTGCTCAAGACTGAGGTAGCCGAGTGGTTATGGTCACAATAGTCCGATGTGTCGCGGGTTCGAGTCGCAGTGCTATTGAAGACCTGTTGTGTAGAGGAGGCTGATGCAATTTAAATCTTATTGAGGCTCAAAGTCCCCCAGTTGGTATGGTGTGGTGGTTGAGGGGGGAGGGTCCAGCTCGGGTATCATCCTTGTCACCTGACCGAGGTTAAAATTATGAGGTCCGTGGTCAACAACTCTCTTGTTGCTAATAAGTGCCATGCAAATATGACTTTCACTGCCGGGTGGGGGGCGTGGTTGGTTTGTCGCTGGCCTTCTGCACCCAAGGTTGCGGGTTCGAACTCGGCCCAAGTCGGTGGATTTTCATGATGCAGAAAATCGACAGCGGCCATGTCGTATGATTATGCGGCCTATAAAAGATCCCTAGAGTGTGTTTGGCTTGGATGCTCCCGGCAAAATTAAACCCTAGTACTGGTTCGCATCACCAAGAGCTCAGGTGCCTACCTATGTGGAAGAAACTGGGCGTCAAAATTGGCTTCTGTAATTGGTATCGCTTATATGGGGTGCAGCGCTAAAAAATTATACCAGCTCCTGGGGAATGTACTAGCAAGCAAAGGTCTGCAAAGGTTTAAAATACCAATGCACAGCCCAATTGAAAAAAAAAAACTTTCACTGACAGAGTAGTAGCACATTTCTACAGAAACAACACTGATGACAAATTTGCAGTTTTTTCTTTTTTTAGGATATTCTGAGCAAATTGCTTCTGCTTTATCTAATTAAAATTAACAAATGATTACCTTTTTTGTTTATATTAATAATTTTAAATTTCTTATATAACGATATTTTAATTTATGGAAGCAATTTAATTTCATTATTAAGGGAACAGGGTACGATTTAAGCAAAAAGTTTTAATTTAAGGTTTTCCAAAATTTTTTTTGGTTGCCTCCTATGTGTGTACACTATGTAAAACAGGTTTTGTGCTCAACATTTAATAAACAGCTAGCCATTTAATTTTTTAAGGAAAAATTTTTTTGAAGTGATTTTAAAATGGTACTCCTCTTACAAAAAATTACGCACACGCATGAAATTTGATTTACAAGTACGTCAGACCATGTATAACAAAAGTTGGCATGGGTTTTGTGATAACAGGATTGGTATTCGTACAATACTTTTTATGAATGTTTATTGAAAATTCCTTAAAAAGTTTATAAATTCTGAGTTCAGCTATTTTTTTAAAAAAAAAACCAAGTATTCCTTTGATTTAAAAATGCATATCAACTTTTGCTACATGCACTATTAGCAATAGGTAAAAAATTCAAAGCATTAGACACAATAGAAAAAAAAAGCCTTAGCATTTTAAATACAGACAAACATGTTATTTTATCTTTCTGAGATAAGTAAGTTCAAAGTTTTGATTTGCCGTAGGGATGTGAATAAAAACGTACGTAAAAGCTATCATAATCTATGTTTTTTAATTTTAGAGCTTTATATACTTTTCTATAACCTCAAAAAATTAATGAATAATTTAGGCTAAAAAAATTAGATTTGATTTTTTGACCGATTTTTGTTTTTTGAACCGTATTGTGTCTCCTTAATCTGAACATAATATTGTAACTATATTGATAGTGTAATTACTGTTGTAATAATAGAACTTATAGCTCTTTAAATATGCAAATTATACTGCCCCCCCCAAAAGTTAAGGAACAACATGTTTTTCGAAGCTCACTGTAAAAAAAATGACAGTAACAATAAAATTTATAGTTTATATAAATGATAAAAACGAACTTTATACAAATTCAGACAAAAACAATAGCTGCCACTTTTTTTAATAGGAAAGAACAGATATATAGAGCGCGAGAAAAAGAAAGCATATATCAGGGTTTCGTAACTAAGCGTGTTACTTTTGTTGATTTAAAACTTTAGTTAGCAGATTTGTTGACAATAGGCAGTGGGGTCTCGCAATGTTTGAGAGAAGCCGTTTGTCCGATTCATTAAGCTGAAGGGTGGTTGGATGGATGGGAATGGGGTTGTCACAGGCTGATGTTACTAGGCATCTTAATGTGTTTCGTAGTGTGGTCCACCGTCTCTGGAATCAATATCAAACCGAAGCATCTGTGTCCAGAAGACATGTTCCAGGCCGACCACGAACTACAACACCTGCAAGAGATCGTTTTATCGCTCTTTTGGCCCGAAGGAGAAGGATTTCTGTGTTGCAATTTGTTGCAGACCACTCTGTAGCATCAGAGGGAAGAACATCCGCTAGTACGGTGCGAAGGCGTCTTCACAATTCAGGTCTCTATGCAAGGGGACCATTTGTATGTGTACCCCTCAACAGACGACAGAGAAGAGCCTGTTTATCTTGGGCGAGATAACGTTTCCTGGACCAGACAGCGATGGGCTTCTGTACCTTTTACAGACGAGACTAGATTCACACTGGAGAGCAATTTAGGATGTCTGCCCACAGAAGGGAACGAAGCACCAAATATCATCACTCCAACAATGTGAAAGGACACAGTTATCGAGGTGGTGGTACATTGGTTTAGGTAGGGATCTCACTCAGTGGTCACATTGACCAGCATATGTTCCAGGGAAGAACTCTGATTGGTGCGAGATATCGGGGTGAGATTCTTGATCCATATGTCCGCCCGTATTTCGGTGCAATTGACAATGACATCCTTCTGATGGATGATAATGCACGACCTCACCGAGCTGTAATTGTTGAGGAATGTCTTGAGGGTCTTGGTTTGGAGCGAATGGAATGGTCAGCTCGATCTCCAGACTTAAATCCGATAGAGCATCTTTGGAACTATCTTGATAGACAAGTTGCTGCTTTAAGTCCTTCAAGGTCTTTAGGAGAGCTGGAATAAAACTTACTCCGTGTCTAAACTTCGCTTCCCGTTTCGGTAACCGACAGCTTAATTGACAGCATGGAAATTCGATGCCACCAATGCATTCAAGCTGGGGGTGAGCATAGTCCTTATTAAAGCCCATTTTTGTTTTGTTTCTATGACATTTTACCACATAAAACTGATTATTATTTTTTCCAAGAATGGACTTTTTTCCAGCGAGATTGCCTTTTTTTGTTGTAAATCATTTTTGAATTTTCGTTATGTAAACTTCTATCTTGCAGTGAATACATAACTGTTTTGGTGCTTCTACATTCATTCATTTGCAAATAAGGCGGAAAAAACCGGTTGTTCCTTAACTTTTGGAGGCCAGTGTATATCAATGTTTTGTGTGTTGGAATACTCATGCAGATAAAGGAAACAAATATCTTGCCATTACCTTGCCAAATATCTTGTTATTTTTTTTATTGGTATGCTAAGAAAACTTCCTGAATGTTTGATAATTTTAATAAATAAAACGGTACTATCTTATTCATTGGAATGGCTTAAAACTGAGGAATCCTTAAGAACGATTCTTTTGGTTGTGACTTTGCCTTTAATTTTGATACTTTTAAACGCTGAATTTCTTATTGTAAATATTACGATATATTTGTATCACTACCATTGATTTATTGATTATGTTGTCACAAAATTTTAAATCGTCACATTCGGCTTTCACCCTTTTCTAGTTTTTCCAAGTTTAATTTTGGGAAAATAAATTTCCAGTGTGAATATTCAAATTGTTTCATTGAATAGTTATATCTTAAAAATGAAAGTTTATTTTTAAATCAACATTGTATGTAATATTTTTAACAGAATACAGGCAATTCAAAGTCTCTTGATTTGATATAAGATATTTTAAAAAATAACAATTTAGAAATATATTATGAGGGACGTCTTGTTTCAGTCACCGATGGGCCACAAAGAAGAGAGTAAATGAAAAAATGGATTGTGCCAGAAGTTATGGAGAAATAGGGTTACTTTTCAGTTTAATTACAATGAAGATTGTCATATCGGTGTATGAGTCTTCCTGTGCTTAATTATTTCTAACATTAATAAACTCAATGACGTAATTGAATTTAAGCTTCATCATCAATGACGCAATATAAACTAGCACAGATTTAAAGCAACCCAAAGCTTTCTTAGCATTAAGGATAAAAATTGAAGGGGAAAAATAAACACGTATAAAAAAGAGCGACAAAACAATAAATATCCTTCGAAAAAAAACCTTCAAGCAAATTAAATGTTACAAATTTCCTTTAATAAAAATAGAAATAGAAATTTGTAAATAATACTTTCCCAATCCTCAAATCAGTGGCGCACAAAGATTTTTCTTATGGGGGGGGGGGGACTACATTCTAAAAATACGTAGATGAAGGTGCCAATATATAAAAATTAAAATGTTAGTGGTTAACCCCCCTCCATAGACAAACTCCTCTTTGTGTACGCAATTGCCTGAAATGGAAACTCCTCAGGGCCGTTTTTAACCTCCCCGGCGCCCGAGGCACTTCAAATTATTTCCCCTCACCCACACTATTTCCAGAGCATTACCCTCCTTCAATTCTTAAGGCCTTATCACACGTACACGTTTGGTGCAATTTTTGGTCCAATTCGTGCAATTTTTACTCCGTTGCTATAGCGATGGCTTTGAACAACTTTTTGCCAGTGAGCTGAAAAAGTTGCTCCAAATGAAAGTTGCTCGAAATTCCAGCCAATGGGGGTTCTTCGGCGCCCTACGTCATAAACAAGAGGGCGGTAATGATGGTAGCTTCGCATCAAACGCATCAGATATGGCGTATAATATTTTAATGGTGAACAATATTTTAGACAGAATGATGCTCCATTTCTGCTTACCCCATTAACAAACGCGCGAGCGAAATAAAAGAAATAATATTGGATGATCGTTTTCAAAGCAAAAAAATCGGCGAGTAGTGTTGCAATGTGGACAAAGATCGCGGCTGACGTCAGAGCATGTCGTTTTGTGTACGGTAACCTTTCACGCTCAGATTCGGTGAAAATTTGGGCCAAAAAGTTGCACGAAAAATTTACGTGTGGTACCGCCTTTATCGTGCTAGTTTTGGTTTGGAAGGGATTTTCCCTAAAAGCTAACACAAACTGATTTTAAGAAACATCACGATATTATTTTCTTTCTGAAATGTGTATCGAATTTGAGTTCCACAACACAGTATTAGGTAAGGTCAAGAAAATTTAAGCAAAATTTTAAAAACGAACAATTTTTTTTAAAAATTTTAATTAATATTTTTTTAAATGTTCTTATATTTCTTATACATATTTTTTACTGTGGTTCACTTATTGTAAATCAGACTACGCACTTGAAGAGTTTTTGAAGGGCATTGAACTTAAATATTGAAAAGTAGTTTACACACGAGTTCTCTTATTCCCTTGTCTTCGTGGTAGCTTATAGGTAACATGCCCGCCTCGTCAGTGGCGTAACGGAGAACATTTGGGCCTCCTACGAAGTCAAGTTTTGGGCCCCCAAGTAGGATTTTACAAAGGGTAGATACTTGGTGATAGTCTTTGGGCCCCCTAAGAGTCCTGGGCCATCCACGATGCGGGGGTGTACGTTACTCCACTGCGCCTCGTAAGCCCCCAAGGTTGTGGGTTGAATCCCGGTTGGGAATCGATAGATTTTAAGGATGCGAAAATCGTCGGTAACCATGTTACATGATTATGTGACATGTAAAAGATCCATTGACTATCAATTTGGCTCTGGTACTCATGACAATAATTAGCATTTGAACAGAGCTTGAATTGAATAAATTCAAGCTCTGTTCCGATGCTAATTATTTAGACTCTTTAATAAATTCAAGTGTCAAAAATTTGGTAGTGAAAGCCGCCACTAGATGGTTCTGCCAATGAAATGGCTCTCCCATTCGGGGACTTACCGTGTCTGCAAAGGCTATGCTTATAAAATGCAGTTCATTTCAAAAGAATGGTATTCTTTATTTAAAAAAAAACATATCCAATAACATTTTGAGTGTACATTGTTAAAAATCGCTTTGAAACGTAGGATTTAAAAACAAAAGTTACAAGGCAAAAACATGTTATAAAAATGAATAATTTTTATGCAATACTTTAAAACTTAGTAGAATATAACAAGTTCATTATTGCATACAATTATTAAGAGAAAAATACAGATTCAACCCCACATTACACAATAAATATAACTTGAAAGGATTGTTTTTTTGAGACACTTTTCTGCCTGTTAGAGACAAACGAAACAGAGAAGCACTGATAATATATATTTCAGTATAAATATATTTCTAAAATTGTTAATTTGCGGCCATTGGAAAGCATCAGCGATACATAGTTTTAATAATTTCTACAAATGAATGCCCTGTTTTGTAGACGCAGTCGAATTCTATGTGATGTAAGCTCTTGCCCCATGCGGAGTGGGTGGTATCGTTCTCTCCATAAAATTTGAGCTGCAGGGGCAATTCCAGAACTCCTAAATTGCTAATCTGAAAGAAAGTAAAAGACACGTCAGTTCGAAGTAAAGATTAATTTTAGGGTATGTAAGAACGCAAGTAAAAACGAGTAGGAAAAATCACTTTGTACTTGGTTATTAAATTACATTATTACAGAAATTGAAGCATTTTAAGATTCATAGGTAAACATCTTTATGCGACTGATTCAATCTAAAACTTAAACATAAATAGTAAGCAGCAAAAAATTGTTATATGTAAAGTTTTTGCAAGAAAGAATTTTTAATATCATTGAGGGAGGAAGGGACATGCACGTATGTAAGCTTACATATCTATGGGCCCATTTACATTCAGAACTACAAATTGCCGGCGAATTGGGGTTGGGGAGAAAAGCCAGCTTTTAACTGTTTTTTCAGCCCGTTTACAAGTAAATCTATCAACCAATCCCCAAATTCTTGTGAATATTCAATGGTTTCCTTGAAAAAAAAATAAACCAATAAAAATTAACTATAATACACGTCATCCCCATGGTAACCACATCAAACGATAGAAATATCAAGGTAACCATATTGCAATGTTATCGCCCATCTTGGCGAACATAATAACTTGGCGCTTAGCACCGAAAAGGTCCCGTTTCAAAGCTTTTATTTTGCTACGAATTTGTGGAACTATCCTCGCATATCCATTTTTTTGAATTCGTCACAAATATTTTTATATACTTCCGAATCCCGGACAGTTCCATCAGATTTTTGTTGCTTTTCTTAATTTTTCCAAGATGTTAATTAAAGCTCTTATTTCTTCAGTGGGGACCAACGTCTACAATCAACAACAACAGCCATCTTCCACCTAATGAATCTCGGTCGCAATGCATTATGGGAAAATTTGAAAATGAACTCGCTTTTATCCACATCTTTCCCTACTCCAAAGCAGATACAAAAATCAAGCCCGCTTTTCAAACCGGTATATCTCAGATGGCACAAATAATGCTTCAGTGGGACAAATGCTGTCCATACTGCAAACTAAAATCTAAATCTTAAAACTCACACTCTCAGGTTTTTCTAGTAGTCTTTTTACTTTTTGCACTTAATTTCTACATTTTTCACTAATTTTTACATTACAACATCAATTGCTCTTCTGCGTCAGAACTGACTCAGTGGTGAACTCACTGCCCGCCCGCTCATATTGGTTGCCTCCTCTTTTTTGCTAGGTGATCGTTTTCCTTCCTTGCGCTTCCTCCAGATTTCTCCCCGGTTCGTCCGCCTTGCGCGGCCACCTCGGAGCCAGTTCCTCTGCCCCCCACGCCGGGGGTTACTTGATTTTTAAAATTTCTAACATGGATTTTCTATTCTTCTCACACTGGGTAAAAGCGCTACGCGCTGTAGACCCGTCAATTCTAATTTTAGTTTTAGTTAGTAAACTGGTATATTACCAACTCGTCGTGTAAATGGGTCTAGAAAGAATGAATGCCGGTATTTTGCTGGCAATTTTCGTCCATGTAAACGGGGCTTATGGTTTTAACCTTAAGATAACTAAGCTTAAAATCAATTTTATTCTGTTATTAATCTCGTAATTCTCTGTAATTTCTCGTAGTCAACGTGGAAATACGCTGGCCCCGTTGATCTGCAGTAAGCTGATGTGGAATCCCAACTAGGGTGCGAGAAACCAACAATGATTTCACTTTGTGGTAAAATCCACAATGCTCTTTCGTTTTTACACTGCTGTCCAGTGAGCTTCGAAGGCTTCGTCTAGCTCTGACACGCTTGATTTCCGAGGTTTTATTTAAATGATCTTATTCTAAAGATGTTCACATCATATTAGAGTTTGTCACTTTCCTTGAATTTCCACGGTTATCAATGACATGAGCTATCGTTAATTTCCTCCTCCCCTTAAACTTGACATATATTATTACAAGTTACACATTTGGAATTCTGCTTTATTAAACTCCTACAGTAATGTGTCATTCTTTATTCCAATTGATGATCTTTAGGTCGCGATCAAAAGCTGAAGAGAGTGGCCATGACAACGAACTCGTGGCCGGCGTTCTCGTATCACGGGTTTGAATCATGTTACTAATAACCCGAGAATACAGATGCTGATGCATGTTAAATATACAGGGTGTCCCAAAATGATCACATAAACTCTGCACAGCTAGATTTCTCGTTGGGAGTACATAAAAACTGCCCAAAGAAGCGTTCCTGTACGATCCATAGTGTACGAGAAAAATACGAAAAAGAAAGTTTGACGTCACTTCCGGTGCAAGAAAAAAAACACTTTATTGGACATATCAACAACGGTATTTGCATATCTTTCCAGACGATTGTGTTTAAAACGTTCGCCGCGCATATCGCGTCATGCACTTAAATCCGTGGAATGACGTTAAGCCGCCGTTGAACTGGTTTTTAAAAGGCTGCATCTTGCAGCTACCGGTTGTCTTCGTATGGTGGCCATGTATTTCTTTCGTGACTACTGCGATATGTACTTGATGTACGGCCGATGTAATGGAAATGTCTTAAGAACTGCTAGGGAGTAAGCCCGTCGATATCCGTCCCACCGTCCTCCCGATGTCAACGTCATGTGTTGGCTGGACGACAGACTGCGAAATACGGGAAGCGTCTGGCCAACAGCCAATCTTCACGATACTGGAATACCGCGGAGTGATCTGACAGTAGCACAGGCGAATGCAATACTGCACCGGGTAGAAGAGACGCCCGAGGTTAGCACAAGCGCACTAGTCCGTGAGATGACTTCGACTAAAAGTACTGTGCACAGGCGTTTACGATCTGAGAGACTATACCTATTTCGCGCTGTACACAACCGTGTAAGGTCTGAAACCAATGACTGTCAGAAACGCGTGGCCTTCTGTGAATGGCTGTTGCAGCAACAGATCACAGATAATGGCTTCATTGCACATATCCTGTGGACTGTTGAAGCATGTTTCTCTCGTGAGGGGGTATTCAACCATCACAACAGCCATATGCGGTCCCAGGTCAATCCGCATGCAATCTGGCCTCAGAAACATCAGAAACGTTGGTGTCTTGACGTGTGGGCTGGCATCCTCGGGGATCGCCTGCTTGGACCATATCTGTTGCCTGAATGGCTCTCGGGACAGTCGTACTTGGTGTTTCTCAATAAGGATTTAACAGAGTTCCTCGATGACATACCATTTGTTGCAATACAGGGACTTTGGTTCCAGCATGATGGGGCTCCAGCGCATTTCTGTGCTCCTGTACGTGATTGGCTGGATATCGCATACCACGGCCATTGGATCGGACGTCAGGGTCCTGTTCTATGGCCGCCACGTTCACCAGATCTTACACCGTTGGATTTTTCCCTATGGGGCTATCTCAAAGAACTGGTGTATCGAGAATTAGTGACAACATAAATGGACTTGGTTGCTCGTCTGCATGCTGCTTGTACTTCGGTAGACCCCGCGGTGCTGCGACGTGTGATGACAGCCATTCCACGGCGTGCTCAAGCCTGCCTCGACATGCACGGCGGACACTTTGAACATCTGCCTTAAATTGTGCATATACTGCTGTTGATATGTTCAATAAAGTGTTTTTTTTTTGCAACGGAAGTGACATCATACTTTGTTTTTCGTATTTTTCTCGTAAACTATGGATCGTACAGGAACGCTTCTATGGGCAGTTTTTATGTACCCCCAACGAGGAATCTAGCTGTGCAAAGTTTATGCGGTCGTTTTGGGATACCCTGTATAGTGGCTCAAAACCTTCTCGTTGGCGTGCTTCAGAAGCTAAGAGAGAGAGAGAGAGAGAGGGGGGTATTCGACTATCGCGAGAGTGTCGCAGTGAGTGTTACAGCAATCACGGTGTTGCTTAAACACTCACTTCACCTAAGATGAAATATTTGACTAGATTCTTTAAAGGTGTTCCATCTGAGTATTTTAAAAACAAATTGAATTTGATTTGTAGTTGTTCTAATATTCCCTCCATGTAACAATTTTTTTCTTATTGAGAGCATTTATGTCCCATAAACCCCACAATGTATCACACGGGGGCTTACAATACAAAGAATGAAAGATTACGACAAAAACATCCATGCCTTCTCCAGGATTCGAACCCAGTCTCTACGGCACCGCAGTCAGCGTCACTATACCGGATGGGCGGCTCCATGTGATAATTGTCTTCCGAATATTTTCTACTGTCTACAAACAACAGTGTCCAAAACAAAAGTTGCGTTTCTTTTCTTCCTTCCTTTAAAATAAAACTCTACCATAGCTTTCCAAATCGCCGCTGTAGTGTCGGCTTATTAGACGAAGACTTCTCGATAATACTTGTCAAGTTTGACGTACAGGGTGAACGGAATTCCAAGAAGGGACATCATAATCTTCCAAAAGAGACTGTTCATTCTTCCCTCATGCTTGGGGCAAAACAGGTGTCTGGCCGATTCTGAAGGTGGCTATGTTGAAAGCACACCTCTTTCCTCTCCAAATCTTATATAACGTTCGAACACCACGATCTCTCGAAAGAACACTCTTGTGAACAGTACCCCATTGTTGGGTCTCTTCGTCCATGTGGACCACGAACTATTTGAATGAAAAGGAATGTCGGCCTGTTGTGATAAAGACATACTCTGGAGGGTATCCTCAGTGTCAAAGTGACAAGTCGATTTGTAGAACCTCCACATATGGAAAACGAGGTACAGCATCGCAGTTGATTTCAGTCGCTCCGGCCAATTGTCTCAAAGAACCAATGGAGTCTGGGACAAAGACGAGGAGGGCCATGGGCAGATCTTCTACGCTCGGCAATCAAAGATTATTGGGGACATGAAAGAGGCCCGCCCAGGGTGTTTAAATAGTGTTTGTAAGTTGACGAGAATCTTCTTCAATCTTCTGCATTATTTTCCACATGAGTTTTTTTCTTTTTCGAAGGCATGCGATAGTGGTTGCGAGTGCAGCCTCAACCTCAAGGATCAAGATAAAGGAACTACGATGGCCTCTTAAAGACGGAGTGGCGAAATCTGCGGAGTAACGGCTTGAGTGAATTGACTTTGGACGATACCAGCTAGAAGGGTACTGGAGACAGCCGCACCCAGGAGCAGACCACTTCAAGATCTTCAAACTTTAAACCGGACTAGAACTTTTCTCAAGTGAAAGGCTATGAGAAGTAAAAAGTTATTAATGATCTTAATATTTTGTAAAATTGGGAATCAAATGGCCGTTGGGCAAAAAGCTGTGTGAGCCCTCTCGTTACCAAGTATGAAGTAATTTTAATTGCTGACGACATTACGCCGCATTTTCTTGGCCATTCCTCTCTTTTGGCTCATCGTCCTCCTGATGGCTACTATTATCGTGATTTTCACCGACAAAACGGGGTTTGTGACTCCAGAGATTCCATGTTGATTTGTCATCCCCATGCTGCCTACTATCAACCCTCCGAGTTTGTCTGTCCTATTCGGCAACACTCTGTACTTACGTGGTACTATACAGAAACACGATGGCTATTGGTGACGGGCCTCATAATTTTGAGATTCGGTCAAGTGAAGAGGACGACATTTGAGCTGGTACCCCCTCTCCTAAATACCACAATACGCCAACTGAAGAATTTTGAGCCTCGACAGATTTACCACGCATCAACCCCTTTCTACACGGTGGGTTTTCGAATCCATAAAACAAGTCCACTGCCAACAAGTTGTGGGCAATCAGTAAAGTAGATTAGAGAAGACGAGTGGTCATTGCAGAAGTGAATTTTTTTCATGTTGATTTTTCAAGATAGAGAAAAGAACTGCGATTAAATTTAAAGCAAAACTTGGTAGAAGTGCTTCGAAAACACACCAACTTATGAAAAAAGTTTACGGTGACTGTTGTTTAAGCAGATTAAATGTTTTTTGTGTTGTTGCTTATGCCACCTGATCGGCAGTAACATCAGATCAAGGTCCACGAAATTCATCGTGGATAAGGATAGAATTTTACGCCTGTCGTTAGCCTAAGCTTTTGAGCCCCCAGGAAGGTGGCAGTGCGATTTTGCTCGGTACAACACGATAGATGGCGACACCATTCGGACCCACTGATTTAACGAGCATGTTCTCCGTATATACTCGGCGTTCATTTTGTGGCATCAGGCATCGAACCCAGGCCTCTTCCGGTCTGGAATCTAATGCTCTAACCACTAGGCTACCCACGGCCCCAAATGAACACTGCAGATATATCATTTCAGCCACTGAAAACGACCCAAACTTCTTGAAGTCCATTGTAACAGGTGATAAATCCTGGTGTTTCCAATATTCTGAAACAAAGCGACGAAGTGTGGAATGGAAGTCACAAAATTCATCGCGTGTCAAAAAATCAAAAAAAGTTCCATCCAAAATCAAAATACTGCTCATTAAATTCTTCAATCGGAGGGGTATTATCCTCATAGAATTTGTTCCAACTGGACAAACAGTTACAGGTCAGTACTATTGAGCTGTTTTAAAGCGTTTGATGGCCAAAATTCGTCGTATTTGCCCAGAATATCGGACTGAAAGCAGTTGGTGTTTGCTGCACGACAATGCACCCAGTCGCACCTTCCTAATTGTTCATCGAATTTTGGCAAAAAATGTCTATGTATTGAATCATCCCCTTTATTACCTTGATTTAGCACCATGCGACTACTCCTTATTCCACAAACTTAAAATAAAGTTTAAAAGGTGTTATTTTGAAGATATTTCGACCACATAAGTAGCTTGGCGCATGCTTTTCAGGCTATTTCGCAAACTGCTTTACAACAGGCGTTCGCTTCATTAATAAATCACTGTAACAAGTTCATTAAAACCGGAGAAAACTGAATTGAACCATTAAATAAAAAACCAAAACTAAAATCAATTTCTTGTTTCCATTTATTTTTACACAGGCCCAGTCTTAAAACTTATTCGAAGCACTGAGTAGAGTGTTGAAGCTTGTAGAAATGTCTCTTGTTGAAACCCCAGTTCATCGATCCCTTGCGATGATTATTCACGTCAGAAACCTGTTGTAACCCTCCCCCCCCTTGTTTTTATAAAAAAGTGTTTTGCTTATTAAATGTATGAACCCCTTTGAAGCGAGTGGCTGGCGCTATAACCAGCTCCGAACAAATTTAACAATTGTATTTTATAGGTTATTTAAGTTGTTTTGTTGTTATTAACTTTAATTGAGTTATTTGTTATGATTTTATTGAATTAGAATATTTACCAGTCGAACCTGAAAAATACCGAAAAGAGCCTTCATAACTGCTCTAGCGTCTGTGAAACTTCTTAGCGTTTCAAGAGTATCTGGGTTTTCTTTTTTGGTGTCTATTTAAAGATGGAATACGTGACGTCCTTCCATGCCTCGTGGGATGCAGAATCACTTATGTTTGGAAGTGACTCGGATTACTATTCATCTATTGGTCATCCCCTCACGTGGTGGATTTTGAAGCTGGTCTCCGCCGGTCACCTCCATGTCGGCGGGATTAAGAAAGGTTAAACGTCGACTTGCCTTGGAACATAATTGTCGTAGTGGCCGGTCTTTGGTATTTTCCAACGTGAAATTCCATGACCATTGAGACGTCAATAGTTTCCTAATAGGAAATGGGTCATTTGATAGAGACCACCGCAACGTTGAGTAAGAGTGGGTAAGAGTTTTATTAACGTTGTACTATAAAAGTGCATTAGATCTTTTAGATGATGGATATAATAATTTTTAACCACGGTCAAGTAACGAGAATGACAGCTGAACTGGCATCCCCTTCTCCTAACTTCCACAGCATACCAATGGGACGTTTGATCCTCAACAGATTTAAAATATATCTGCGCCCTCCACATGGCAGGTCTTCAGTGGCATAAAGACCAAACTCATAACACAGCAGCTATGAGTCTGTAACCACGGTTTTATGGCAATCGGCTCTCAGGAGATGGGGTTATGGGAGCGTAAAAGATAAATATATATTCCGTTTTAGAAAATTTAAGTCCTGTTCTTTTAAATCAAGAGGTGAGGGCTATAGCAATGTTTTTGAATACAATCCAGAGCTTAATATTAAGACTTAACACCAAACATAGGAAATACATATTGTTATTGATTATCAAGATATAAATGTAAATATTTGCTGGTCGAATATTCTAGAGATTTCCTCTAAAATTTTGAATATACTGACTTTTTAAGAATGGCTTCTTTTGAACTGTATAGAGATTATTTGGATATTAATAATTTTATAGAAACATGCTGTGTAATCAATAGTTTCCTCACAATCACTGTATATAAAAAGGAAAAATCAACGTTTCCTCTTTAAATTATGCTAGATAAATTTGCTGTAGAGTATTTACATAAAAGTATTGAAGTTTGAAAAGGAAACCATTCCTAATATAAATGTATAAAGTACAATATTTTTCTTCGATAACATAAATAACTTACTTCTAAAATGATATTGAAACTTAGTCTTCGATTCTTTTTCGTGATAGGAATATTGTTGCTGGACCACTGGTAGCAATATTTCGAAAAATCTGAGCTCATTTCTTCGGAAGACATTTCCAGTTCTTCTCCTTTTGCCGATGCTAGTCTAAATAAACGCTTATTTAAAATAAATAAAACGATAGCATCCTTAAAAGCAGTTTTTTTATCCCGGAATCCGAAACTTTTCCCAATCTAAAACTCTAAAATTCCTTTAAAAAAAATTCAAGAACTTCTATTTTTTATCTCGAGAAAAACAATTTTGAAAGTAAACATCTTGTTTTCCAAAAAAGACCGTATATATACTCAAAAAGAATTTTCCGAATAAATTGGTTTTATTTTTCACATCAATAAACAAGTTATAGTATACAATACTCCGAAAGAATCACGAGGCACGCGCGCTCAAACTCAAAGAAGTTCCGAGACAAAATTTAAGCTTGCATAAATAAAAAGTTCCTTTTTTTCCTCACTGGAGTATTTATATTTAAACAGATGTTTTCCTAAAATCTCGCGATATTTTTCTTTTGAAATAACTTATTTCGATGCTTTCAACTTATCAGACGTTTTTATCTCAATATATGATACACTGTGCCCCCCTTTTGAAGTTATCTCTAATTTTTTACGAGTTATCTTTTCGCGGAAAGTAATCTAATCTTATGCAGTTGTTGTGTCTAAGTGAAAAAAATAGTAACAAATTGAAAATATAGAAATATCCTTTTTGCACACCAGAAAAATTGAAATTAGCACATTTACTTTTACATCCCATTTAGTTTAACCTTATTCATTCAATTCCTACTATTAGTTCACACTCTTCCTATATATACTTATATATCTTGTTCAAATTTTTAATCATTAATAAAAAACTTTTTATTAATCCACTCAAGTTCAAATTCATTTTTTAAAACTTAAAGTGTTATCCTCTACATGTAATACAGTTTTTTCTAATATTAATTCCGTAGGAGTCCATGCTAAATTGCGTAAGTTTATGTACCTTTTTCTCATAAACTACTCACAGTAAAACCTGTTTTTGTGCGGTAGATAGAGACCGGATAAAAAAAACTACACAAAAAAATATTCGAAAATTCATAAATTTTTACATATAACAAACATTTTCGTCGAAATACTACAGAAGATTTTTCAGACGGTGGAGAGAGACCGCATAAAAAAAGTCGCACTTAGAAAATACGCCTATTATTTACGAAATTTATGAGAAAGTACTTCTATAAAAAATAATTAAATTACACATGAAAACATTTTAAAAACATTTAGTTTCTCATTGTATATATGGAGAAGTTTTCAAAATGCACATGCATAATTTGCTGCTAATCATCGTAGTCCAAAGGGCTCCTCATCCTGTGATGAATAAGTTCAAAATCGCTTCGTGACTTGAAGATACAATTTCATTTGATTTATTTTTTGACACCATAAAGTACGAGAAGTTTTTGTGACGAAGGTCAATTTGTCAGTTGCTCGTAAATGTCACGATAACCAGACATGCGTGATCGAAGCTCTTTTTGAAATTTCTCAGTGGCGTAGCGTACAAACTCGCAAGCCTCACCTCTCAGGAGGGGGGGGGGGCTAGGACTCCAAGAGCCCAAAGCCTGACTAACACCAAGTACATATTTACGCAATTTTTAAAATATTAAAGGTCCATTGATAGAAAATATTACAGTGGCGCCAAAGACATTGAAATTCATATACCGCATAATAAAAGCTCGCATAAAAAAAGGACCGCACAAAACCAGGATCTACTGTACTTTTAATGTATAAAATTTTTACAGTACAGTAGGTTATGTGTACTATCAATAAAACTTTAACGAAGCGTTTTGTCTTTTTGTTAAAAATATTAAGTAATTATAAATTTTTTAAAAACAATGTCCTATTTTTCCCTTAAAATTTAGTTTAAAAAAGCCTGATGTAAAAAAGTTTTCTATATAGATATATCTACTTCCCTCCATTAAAATGTGTAAACATGTTAAAAGTATACTCACTGAAAATTTGAGGATTATATACAAGTAGTTTTTGAGAAAAAGGTACATAAAGTGAAAAATATTACATTTTTAGAAAACAGGTTTTAAAGTAAAAATTTGTAATTTTGAACATTTATCTTTTTAGTACTTTCCAGAAGCATATGAATCATTTTCTTTACCCTCTCCGACAAAGGATTCTTCTAGAGAGAGTTCTCTCTTTTTTATTACTTTTAACAATTTAGCCTTTTTTTGGGATCTCAAGATGCTTTTGTTGGGCTACACGTATCTAATTTTTTGAAGCATGACGTACAGTTATAACTTAGTTCAATATCACAACGTTTTAAGATAATTAATTTTGCTACATGACTCATATTGAACTGTGCAATCACCATATTTATCCTTAATATTAGAGTTTTTAACTCTACAAATGTAGATTTTGGAATAGCTGACCATATGGTGTTATTAATTTACTCATTTGGGTTCCGAGACTTTCCACATGTAAACATTTTCTTAATAATATAGGATCACCTAGATCTCTAAAAATTGGGCGTCAAATTCATTATATGATATATAGAACGTGTGCACGCGTTTATGATCATAGTGCCTTCCGTTACATTCAGCTTCTGCCTTTTGGAACTTACTGTACCCTCAGGACATAGTCCTTGCTGAGGGCTCTCGTATGAAGACACAAAATAAACAACCCAAAGCGCAGTTTTCATGCTGGGGTGAGTCGGTTACGACCACTTAGGCTTTTTCCATCACTTAACTGTTTTTTCATTTAAGATCCAAAAGACGTGTACTGATACACTTTTGGATATGCCCAGTACACTAACTTTTCCACTTTAAAATCATATGTATTCAGGCTCTTCAGAAACTTATGCAAGGGGAAATACAGGTGCTCCTAGCAGAGCTGATTCGATGAGCGTCAAGGAGTAGCCTCGTTTAAAAAAATAAATAAATAAACTTCTAATTATCCTATTTCCTCATATCATATATCATTTTAAACAGAATATTTGAACTTTTAGAAAATATAAAAAAAGTGAAAATTGATATATTTTTTAAAAATTCATGTGTCGCACCCTCTTTAATTTAATTAGAATCGAGCCAATATCAGTGAAATTCTCCGCCAAACGCATCTACGGTACTTCTGAACGAAGAAAATGCTACTATTAATACTATCATGGGCATCAACAGTACAGAAGATGCAAGGTAGCACTGTAGATTATGTAGCGATACATCTAGGACAAAATCAATTCACAGCAGATCAAGCATATGTCGCCTCGAGTCGGGTGAAATAATTAGATGGACTATTACTTGGAGAACTGGACTGCCCTAAACTCACTGGAAAGAGGTACCTTGCGATAATGAAGCATTACAAAAGATGGATAGAATTAGAGATTATAGAGCACCATCAGCTTCATAAATTAGAAAGGAAAAAATAAATAAATAGTAAACAAAAATATACTCCAACCACACAGGTAGAAAGGAAAATGGAAAATTTCAAGCAGAATTTTGTGTGCTTTCCATTTTTCCATTTAATATTGTGGGTCTGTGTGCCATATGTTTTTTCACATCTATATTAATTATAATTATTTAATAAAAATTAACTTAAAAGTTTAAGTTTAGTTTAAAAAAAGTTTTCTTTGTAGGCCTGAGTAGAAATCGACTTAAAATTTATTTTTTTATATTACTTGTTTTTAAAACTTATTTCTCTTGAATGTTAAATTAGAAATAAGTGTTTTATACATCAGAAGATGCTATTTCTTTTATAATTTCATTTTCTGAAATTTCTATATTTTTGAGCAGATTTATTGTATGAAATCTTACACGACCTTTAACCGAGGTTAACCGAGGAATTATTAAGTCTTCTATAATCATTCTTAATTAAATGTCTTTTAATGCTTTTAAAAATAATTTTGATTATTTAAGTAAAAATTTAACTAAATATCAAAACTTACTTGATTTTTTGTGGAGGACGGATGCTGATAAAGAATTTATACGGCGTCTGCACTTTCATCTTGATGGTATTGTCATTATCAAATCTTTGACCATCTTGCTGAAAAATTGAAATTTAAAAAACAAATTACTTTAAAAATACATAACGTTAAGAAAAAAAATTTGAAAATTTATGAGAGTCATACGAAAAATTATTAGGTTACGAAAATAAAATTGCTAAGAATCAAAATTTTCATACATTTCGATATTTATCATAACATAAAATCTTCAAATCCAAAATTTCCTGGTGCTCTTTTTAATAATTTAGGAAATATTCAATGTCAAAACTTATTATTAGAAATAGTCTTAAAATGTTGTATTTTGGCTCATAATATTCAGTTACCGAGTTACTTAGCAGCGGATTGAATGAGTGAGTGAATATTAACGTTGCCCTATTCAGCTACTCTTGGGCTTTCGGCGACTTCAAGGGCTTTCGTAATTTTGAACCATGGTAAAGTGACGAGGAAGATACCTGAGCTGGCACCCCCTCTCATAACTTCCGCATCACACCAATGGGAGGACGTTTGATCTTCAACAGATGGTCACGGTAGCCCAGTGGTCAAGGAATCAGATAATAACTGGCATGTCACGAGTTTGAGCCCAGTACCACTAACGACTCGCCTTGTAGGGAAGCGATGCACGTTAAAACAGTCGAGAGCTCAAGCGTCCTCCAATTAGTGTGGTGGTTAGAGGAGGAGGTGGAGTACCAGCTCTCAGGTGTTGTCCTCGTCACTTGACCATGGTTCAAAATTCGAGGTCCGTCGCTAAAAGCCCTCGTGTAGCTGAACAGTGCGACGTTAATATTCACTCACTCGACCTTCGAAAAATTTGACGCGCATCAGGCCTTCTACAAGACGGGTCTTCAGCGGCACTGGCTCCAACTCATGACACGCCAGCCACGAGTCCGTGACCTTGACCACTAGGCTATACTGAGGCTTAACTTAGCAAGGGATATTAAAAAAAAACCTGAAAAAATATAGCGATTCAATTGTGTGAAGTTATCTCGTAAACAGCTTCTTAACGCAAGGGTGGGAAAATTGAGAACAGCCTGCCCTAGATGGATATCAAGACAGTAAGTAAGAGTTATATTAAAAACCTGAAAAAATATAGCGATTCAATGTGTGTGAAGTTATCTCGTAAACAACTCCTTAACGCAAGGGTGGGAAAATTGTGAACAGCCTGCCCTAGATGGATAGTCAAGACAGTAAGTAAGAGTTATATTAATGTCACAGATTATAAAGCAGCACGAATTTTAAAACAATTTTATAACTACGTTCTACATCAAATGACACGAAATATAAAAAAAATATTTATACGCTTTTTAAAAAAAAATCATGGTTTTGAACGCGCGTGGTGCGTTACCTTCAACTTTGTAAAGGCACGAAAGCTGAAGTGAAAGATACTACGCGTAGGAAAGTCGAAAATACATTTCTGCGAAGACGCTTTAGACAAAATAATACAACAGCTTTGTACACTGGCGTCCAAAAGTTAAGCATAATTGATAATTATTTGAATAAAGAAGGAACTGTATATCAGAATGGCGGAAAACGTGATTTGTGAGTGTAAAATGGTTATAAAATAAGGAAGCAAATCAAAAGAATGATTATAATTTTATTATCCAAAGCAGCAGTTGAAAGTAAAATGAACATAGCAAGGATTTACACTTTAGAGAAAAGATGAAAGAAAACATTAAGAACAATACTGATGCTGCAGTTTAATAAGGCATGTGGTCACCTCTGACAGCCAGGCACGCTGCACAGCGATTTATCATACTTGCTATGAGACGATGAACGAATTGTGGGCTCAAACGGTTCCAAGCATCTTGGAGAGCTCTCTTCAGTTCTGTAACGGAGCTTGGTGGGTGCGAAAGGGCAGAAATTTGTCTCCCGAGCATATACCATACATGATCGATAGGATTTAAATCAGGGGAGTTCGCAGGCCACGACATGCGCTGGATGTTTTCCGTTTCAAGGAAGTCATCAATCAGCGACGCTCGGTAACATGGCGCATTATCATCCATTACTATGAAGTCAGGACCGACAGCACCTCGAAACAAGCAAACATAAGGCTCAAGAACTTAGTCTCTGTATCTTTGAGCAGTCACAGACCCTGTGTCAAAGAAATGGAGGTCTGTGCGGCGTCCATCATGATGCTGCCCATACCATTACTCCCCTTGATGGAAAATGATGTTTTTCCGTTATGTTTCTTGGTTCAAAACGTGTTCCACGTTCTCTCCATTTCGTTACCCGCCGAGAATCACTACTCAGACTTAACCGGGACTTGTCACCGAACATCACATTGGCCCACTCTCCCACACTCCAATGTTGATATTTCAAACTCCAGTTCAAACGATCGCGTTTATGCGCAGACGTGAGGGGAATGCAAACTGCTGGTCTTCTGGCATACAGGCCAGCATGATTGAGTCTCCTGTAAACAGTTTGTCTCGAAATTCGTATTCCTGTGGCGACTGTGAGCGCCGAACCCAGTGCTCTGGCAGTACTGCCCCTCTGACGTCGCGCATTTATTACCAGATATCGGTCTTGGCGAAGGGTTGTGACTCTTGGTCTACCTGATACTGGTTGTCGGGTAACATCTCCCGTTCCTTGAAAACTCTGCCACAGTCTTGAGATCACTGACTGGTCCACATTCAGAATTCGAGACACTTCGGTTTGTGATCGTGAGGATTCCAGCATTCCAACGATTTTTCCTTTCGTAAACATGTCCAATTGGCGTCTTTGTGCCATCATTCACCTTGTTTGATGGTTCACAACGTTCCTTCGCACAACAGTTGCACGAAACTTGTCTGAACTGCCTATGCTGCGTGAATCGGTTTCTCCGTGTTCCGACATGAGCCGGTGTTTCGCGCAGGACGTAGTCGACTGAAAAGTTTTGCATAAACCCAATGTTTCTTCTTCAGCCAATTAATATCTACAAGAAATTTGGAATAATTTTACGAATATTTACTCCATGTTTTTCGCATTTTACGATTTACGATAACTTTTGAACACCAGTGTATTTTCATGCATTCTTTTTTTCTCTTAATACGAAACGAAAATCGCTCAACATGAAAAGATTTCATTCAGAGAATGAACGAAATACGGAAAACACCAACCGGATTGGATTGTCCAACAGTATCATTGGTAGAATTCTTTGTAGTAGATGATGAAATGTGTGTACAGAACCCATTAAGGCAGACGAAGACATTTTGTAATTTATTCAAAGCTCAAAAAATATCGTTGATGCAGATTCTGACGACGAAAATAAAATGCATAATGAATAATCCCGTTCCCACGTCATCCGAAAGAAGGATCACCATGAAAAGGCAGTTATTTAAGCGCATATTCCAATGGCGAAAGGAATAACAAAATGAACGATATAGAACAATTTGATGCTAAAAAAAAGGCAGTGCAAAAAAAGATCACATTATTTTCAAAAACTCAATGTTTTGTTTTTCAAAAAGCTTGAAAATTTTGTATTAAATTTCTTTAAGTTCTTTTGATTGATTTTGTTTCATTGATTTTTATTTTATACATGCATATATACATATCTATGAAAAAAAAGAATAAACTTAATTTTGTGGAATATATGTTTTTTTCATATCCTTTAACACGAAAAAATATTTCAGCCCCCTTCAGTTTGTATCCGAACACGTTCAGAGTACTTATTAAAAAATTACATACTAAAACATTATAAATGCTTTCATAGGAATCAATACCAATAAATGCTAATATTTAGCTAATGATATTTCTAAAAAAAATATCTAAATTTTACAAAATTCACAATTATAAGTGAAATGTTAGCAAAATTTTTGAAAAACTTTAAGGCAATTAGAGAAAAAAGTAATAAACTTATATCAGTAAAAGTATCAATAAAACAAATTAGATGCATTTACATAGAAAATGTACTAACATTTTAATATTTTATTAAAATTTAAAAATTTTAGAGCTGATCGAGTAAATATTATAAGAAATGTGACATCTCTTAAGAGACCATTATCGAAAAAAAAAGACCATAACTCAAAAATATTCATACTGTAAGAAATATTTTAGTACATTCTCTAGAAAATAATATATGTATCGTTCCGAAAGTTTAACAGACTCTCCATGATAGATTTCGAATAATTTAAATGCTCTCTTCTGGTAGCTAAAAGGCCCACTTCTGGTTTTTTTAAGTGGCCGCGGTAGCCAAGTGGACTAGGCATCGGATCATGGCTAGCGTGTCATGAGTTCGATCCCAGTACCACTAAAGACCCGCCGAGTAGGGGAGAGATGCACCATGTTTAATCTGTCGAGAGCTCAAACGTCCTCCTGTTGGTGTGGTAGTTAGGAGAGGGGGTGCCAGCTCTGGTGTCGTCCGCGTCACTTGACCATGGTTCAAAATTACGCGGACCGTCGCCAAAAGCCCTCGTGTTGCTAAATAGTGCGACGTTAATATTCACTCATTCACTCTCTCAGGTTTTTTAAATTTTGTAAAATTGGTTGTAAGTTGGCTTCTAGGCAACGTAGAAACAAAACAAAATATGTTTTATAAGGCTAAAAAATAATCTATTAAAAAAATGTGTTTTGACCAAATCTGGTCATTTCAACGTGTTCGGATTCCTTCGATTTTCACTGTACTTTTAACGCTTGCGTTATGTGTGTTTACCAAAGATAACAAACGCAAAGAGAAAAAGACCCACGTATGTAAAAGTGACCTTGATAGCCGAGTGGTCCCGTTCGCCAGTGCGTAACCAATGTTACTAATGGGTCATAGGTTCGAGTTTTAATCACATTTAACGTTCGTCTTGTATCAGGGCTGATGCATCTTAACATTTCCACATTGGAAATTTGGTGAATGGGATGCCGGCTCAGATGTTGTCTTCGTCACTTGATTCAAAATGTTCCTAAAAGGTTCGTTTCCAACACTTGTATTGTTTTTAAATATAGTAATACCTCGAACTTACGCGATAGGTGGGGCTGAGTGATAACCGCGTAAGTCGAATTCGTGTAAGTCGGGGTGCAGTTTTGCTTGTAAACAGGGACTTTTTAAAGCATAGACCAACTGGGTCCAGACCCAGGCTCTAGGCTACAATAAGGGCCTTGTGTCGTTCTAGATCAAAGTAATATATTAATTAACAACATACAAATTCGGAATACGTTTACCAGGTAGATTTGATATAATTATTCATTAACGTGAACGAAGTTTGTTAATATCAAACCTCGTAGTTTTGAATAACAGCCAAGGGACGAGGATAGCACCTCTTTAAGCTCACCCACTACTCCAATATGTGAACACTGTCTCACATAGTTAAAGGGGATCAGCTCACCTACATATAGGACTTCATTGGCACCAATACTCGAGTGCATGAGAGTTATATTAATGTCGCATTTTAAAGTAACATGAGGGTGGTTGGAGGTACGAACTTCAAAATTTTGAATCACGATCAAGGGATGAGGAAGACACTTGAGCTGGCCACACACATTCCCTCTCTTACCACAAAACACAAACGATAGGACATTGAGCCTCGAAAGATTTAACATGCGTCAGCCTCTCTGTCCAGCGGGTCTTTAGTGAATCCGTGAACCCGTGATACTTCGAACCACCAGGATTCGAATGTATGACTCAATCAAAAGAATTGCGGCCACGAGTTCGCGACCAAAACCTCTCGCTACCGTGGCCTCTTGACATATGTAGAATACACTCTTCAAATTATGTCTCCTGTAATCTAATATTAAATATAAAGGCTTAGTTTTGTTAGCTATAATAAAATATTGCATATTTAACGAAAGGTTCATTTTAAGGGATGCAGTTAAATTAACAGTTACACTTGATATAACCGTTCTAGTTAGTGATAACACTAAGATATATTCCTTCCTCAGTGGCTCTACAACCCAGGATGGGCCTTTGTTTATTCCAGGGCAGCCTACTTCCTGCTAAAGTTCTATTTTTAGTTTTCAAAACTAAGATCTTTTTCTAGGCCATTAATCCATCTTAGATTTGGCCTGCCTTTTATCTATTTGCCAATTGGTTGGGCATTGAAGAATTTTTTAGCAGTGTGGTCTTCGTCCATTCTGGCAACGTGGCCTGCCCATTTAATTCGTTGTACTTTGAGGAAGTTAACTATGTCAGAATCATTATATGATTGATAGAGCTCGAAATTTTTGATCTCCTTCGCCTCGTTCCAGTCCCTTCTCCTTCCCCGTTCCTAGTCAGAGTTCTAAATTTGATCTTCGCCATGTGTCATTTTCTTGAATTTCTCCAGAAATACGTCTTAAAATCTTTCTTTTATAGATACATATCATGTTCTCATGTGCTTGATACATGAACCGTTTCACATGCATAAGTTAACACTGATCTTAAAATTTTTTTATACAATACAACCTTTGTTTTTCTTTTGATGAAATTCGACTTCATATATTTTCGTATTCCTCATTAAGACATCTATTAGCTATAATAATTTTATTTTGGATTTCAATAGTACAATCGCTCCTATTGTTAATTTTTGAACCTAAATAAAAGTTAAACTGTCAACAACTTCAAAATGTTTGCACATGTTTGCCAATTCAGCGCGTACGAAACATAAGAAATTTTGGTTGCCAACTTGGCGAGCTATTAATAGAGTTGTTGATTGTTGCTACAATACATAAGTACCCAAAATTTTCAGTTAGAAAGAGGGAATTGTTGAAACATAATTTAGTGCAAGGGATATATGGGAAATTTTACGTGGGAAATTTAAAATTATTAACGTAATTTTTTGAATGCTTATTCATAATATGACTAAAAATCAAGTAATCAAATGAAAAAAAAAGACATCACTGTGTTCTTTATTAAAAAAATAGATGAATAAATTTCATGTTCTTTTTAATTTGAATAACGTAAAATTAAATGATTTGTTTAAAAAAAGATGAAACAAATTACATGCGTAAAACCTTTACATTCAATATACTAACTACTATTGAGATGAATTTTGATTATTATAGTGGGTTTTGAGATGAAATTCAACCTTAATTTATATATAAATTTTTTGAAAATTAAACGTATCAGATTTGATAAATTTAAGATATCAGGACATGCTCGAAAGAGTAAAATGCCAAAATTAAGATTTAATTTATGGGACATATATCTTTAAAAATTTCCAATAGAGCTTAGATTTTTTTTTATGTTATTAAAGACATTTTGATTATTCTGTGGAAATACAAAACTAATTTTTGTAGCTCGAAGATTTTCTTTTCACTTTAAGTAGGACATAATTTTTGAGATCTCATATTACATGTTTATGTTTAGGTACCATTTTATAAAAAGGTATCCCTTAAATATGTAAATATTTTTTGTGCACTTATATAAAACAATACACAAAATATAGTGAACCTATTTTTTTAGTAATGTATTAAGATGATTTCTTTAAAAAAAATTATAAAACTTTTTGTAATTTTAAAAAACTTTTATACCTCCACCCTTTTTATTAATAAAACTATGTACTATTTAGACTAAAAAATAAGTTCACTATATTCATAGGTTACCTGAAATTTTGGAACCATATAATGTAATAGTTTTTTTTTAAATTTACCTAAAAGCAAAAAAATATGCTTTGGGGAAAAGAGAAAAAGCTAAAGGTAGCAATGTTTTCACATACACTATTGACTAATATTTTCCTGCCTATATTTTTATGTACCTCATAATAATACTTTAATCTTTCTCTGAAATTACGAAAAAATTTTAAATTAAATTTTTTTTCCCTTTTGTTATATCTGAACACGCGAACGTAATTTTATCAAACGTACTTTTTCATTCAGGTACTATTTCTTTTAAAAAATATTTCTTGAATATACAAATTATTTTTAATAAATTTATAAAACAATGAACAAAAGATACTCAAACAGGTTTTTGATAAAATAGTATAAATTCTCTGAAAAAATCGTAAAACTTTGAAGTTTTGAAAATCTTAAATTTTTTCCTTTTTCTCAAGTAAAACTAGTTTTTCAAAATAAAAAAAATAGACATTAAGAAGAGAAAATATTACGGATCCTTTTTAATAAAAACAAATCAATGGATTACATACGTTAAACGCAAGAGGAACTATGTTTTAAACTGTGTCAAAGAAGGCGTGGTCGTTTGTTTACATTTTTATCAATACTTTTTTTTTCATATTTTAAGATTATTTTGTCAATGAACGTATAATTTTTATACATTTTGGATTCAGAAAAATATGCACTATTTTTTAATACTAAAATTGAAAAATTGATTTTTTAAATGTGAATGATGTCTTAAGTTTCTTCAGAAAAAAAAAGTTAAAATATTCAGACGAGACAGTATGCATAAAACTTGCCTTATAAAACACCATAGCGTTACTGTCCTCCCTTTTGATACTGAGCGTCACTTGAAATTGGGGTCCTTTTTGACTCATCTCCAGATTCCTAAGGAAATACCGACTGAAAAACTAGAGACATTCCTCCGACGGGGTTGCTTAGAGGCGGTTCAACTTATTTCACGTGTTTCTACACTTTATCGGTTTCGATTACATGATATAAATTATCGCTCATTTTGTGTACACTGATTAAGCCATCCAAAGCGGGGAATTCTTTTCTAAAATAAAACAGGTATTTTCCGAGTCGAAATTCAGAAGGATTGCAACTATTTGTTGACACTGGAACGGAAAATAATTGGCAATGCCGGAAATCAGTGGTTTGTAGTTTCGTTTTAAAGGATTGTGTTTTTTTTTGTTGATCAGACTTGGAATATATATTAGTCATTCTTTTGAAATGGAGTTTTAAAGACGGTTAATGAATGTATAACTAATTAATTAAAAATTCGAATTCAAAAATTTGTTTTCAGTAGATTCTAATTTATTTGATATTTTTTTATGATCAATTATCAAACTAATGTACTAATTGGTAGATTTACAATTGATGATTGTAAGGTCCTCATTGTTTTTATTTTATTGGTAATAATTATTTTATGCATATATATTTTATTGAAATGCAAAATGGCAACAGCTGACAAGAAAAAAAAGTTAAATGATGATACATTATGTTTGTTCATAGAAAATAATACATTTGATATTTTTTAATTTAAAAAAATTTCTTTTAAAAAAGCTAGTAAGTGTTTATTTATATCGCTTCAGTAACACGACTTTTGGAAACAGACCTCGTAATTTTGAACCGTAATCAAGTGACGGGGATGACACCAGAGCTGGCACCACCTCTCCAATCTACAATCACCACGTCAATGGGAGAATTTGAGCCTTGATAGATTTAACTGCATCAGTACCTGTACACGACAAATCTTCAGTGGCACTAGGGTTCGAACTCAAGACATATTGGTCACGAGTCCTTACACAAGGCTACCGCGGCCTACTTTTTAAGAATAATAGCCTGTGTTGTATGTGTGTGTACATCCCTAACAGCCCAATCAATCAATCAATCAAAAAGTCCCGTTTTTGTTAAATTTAAATTAAATGTTGTTTTTGTGTTTTTAATAGGTGGTTATAGCCGCCCATCCGGTATAGTGGTCAGTGAAGCTGACTGCGGTGCCGTAGGGACTGGGTTCGAATCCCGGAGAAGGCATGGATGTTTGTGTTGTAATCCTTTCTTCTGTCTGTGTTGTATGCCCCCCGTGTTATACATTGCGTGGTGCACGGGGTTTATAAATGTTAAAAAAAAAGTAGGTGGTTATCTTTAACGTCATCATATGTAATCTCGTTTATATAGTACAGTTTACATATTAAAAGAACCAAAAAGAAGGAAAGTATTTTTAAATTATGTATCATATGTTGTTATCGATCATATGTTGACCCCGCACAGCCGTCCAAATCGACCGCAAGGCCGAATCGCTTCGGCCGCAAGACAATGCTGTGTTTTTTCTGGGATCAGGAGAGATCAATCTATTATGAGCTTCTCAAACCTGGCGAAACCATTAATACTGATCACTGCAAGCAACAATTACTTAATTTGAACGATGCTATACTCGAAAAACGCTAGCAATACAAGAAACGGCAGCACAAAGTGATTTTCCTTGATGACAACGCACCTAGCCACCGTGCTAAGCCAACCAAGGACATCGTTAAGGCGCTCGGCTAAGAGACCTTAGCGCATGAGGCTTATTCGCCCGATTTAGTTCCTTCCAATTACCACCTATTTGCATCATTGGGATTCGCATTGGCTGACCAGTGCTTCACTTCTTACGAAAACGTCAAATCTTGGCTTGATGAATGGCTGGCCTCAAATGACCAATCATTTTTTTTGGCGTGGTATTCACAAATTGCCCGAAAGATGGGAAAAATGTGTAGCTAGCGATGGTTATTATTTCGAATAAAGAAATATTTCCAGTTTTTGCAAATTTATTGTGTTTTTTAAAACAATCGTCTTATTTCTCATTTGCATACACCTGGTATATATATATATATATATATATATATATATATAATCAAAATTTCTCTACAAGAGAGAGATGAATAAATATGATCAAACTGAAAAAAATTGAAATTGTAAGATAACCAGACAATAGATTTTAAACGGAAATAAGAAAAATTAAAAAAAATAGGGTTAAATATAAAAAAATATAAAAGCATGGATGCTACAGTATTATAAACATTGCTGACTTAGGACAGCTTAAATATAAAATAATCTATATAAAAGTGGGGTTGAACATGTTTTGTGTTATATATATATATATATATATATATATTATAATTAATGAGAATTTTGAGTCTCGACAGATTTAATGTGCATTAACCTATCCACACAGTGGGTCACCAGTAACACTAGAGCTAGATCTAATGACATGCTTGCCATGAGTTCGTGACCATAACACTAGGCTACCAGGGTCATAGCCATTCAAAGTAAGTAGTAATTAAAGTGAAATGAAAGTTTAGTTGATTATTTTTAAACAAAAGGTGCTCTCCCAGAAAATGCTCGCTTTTACTATCCCAGACCCTGGCCGCTTTTCAATGATTACTTCGTAGACTGAAGAAAAAATAACAATTAGATTTAGCTACACATGATCTAAATACTTTTAAATAATTCAATTAAAGTTTAACTAAGCCATCCAAAATGTGCAGCATAAGAACTGATGCCAGGCGTACAAATTACATCTATGACCAAATTTTGGTTAAAATTTTCCAGAGTGAATACCTTGGTAAATACCAACCCCTGGTGATGATGATATTTGAGATATCACTTGTGTTGTGTGAAGATGTAGATCACGTATTATTTATGTTTTTTACCCTCTTCTTAAAGTTAACCAAAAGCATTTTAAAGGTATAAATCAATCCGCTGCCCATCCGGTATAGAAGTTAGTGACGCTGACTATGGTGCCGTAGAGTCTGGGTTCGAATCCCAGAGAAGGCATGGATGTGTTCATAAATGTAAAGTGCCATCGCGGCATGGGTTACCCTTTTTCGCCGACGAGCCACAAGTCATCCTGTGAGGTTGGTAGAAGGGGAAGAGAGACGGGAGTCCCCTGACCACCCTCAGGGTGTTCTCCCTCAAAATTAGGGTGGAGCTAAGCAAAATAACAAAATCGTGCTTTCACCTGTTTGGAGCTCAAAGTTCAGTTTTTGTGGAATTTAGGAGAGGGGGGGGTGCCAGCTGAGGTGTCATCCTCGTTACTTGACCATAGTTTAGAAATACGTGGTCCGTCACCAATATCCCTAATGCAGCTGAATAGAGCATCGTTAATATTCACTCACTCACTCTATACTTTTCCAATAGCCTTAATGTATAATGGCAGCGGTAGCTGAGTGATCATGGTCACGAACTCGTGGCTTGTGAGTGGAAGACCGTTCATGTAGAGGGCCTGATGCACATTAAATCTGCGGGACTCAAAGTCCTCCCTTTGACGTGGTAAGGAAGTTTGGAGATTGGATATGACCCCATCACTTGAATGCTGTTTGAAAGTCCGAGGTCCGTCCCCAATAGCCCTCATTTTACTTCAAAGTGTGACGTAAGTTAAAATCAAATTGATGCTACATGAGAGCTATTGGCGATGGACTTACTAATTGTGAATCTCGGTCAAGTGATGAGGACGACACCTGTTTGAGTGACTGAATATTAACGTCCCACTGTTCAGCTACACGAGGGCTATTGGGGACGGTCAGCGTAATTTTGAACCATGGTCAAGTGACGTGGATGACACCTGAGCTGGCACCCCCTCTCCTAACTACCACACCACACCAACGGGAGGACGTTTGATCTTTCGACAGATTTAACGTGCATCGCTCCCCTACACGGCGGGTCTTCAGTGGTACTGGGATCGAACTCATGACACGCTAGCCACGATCCGATGCCTAGACCACTTGGCTACTGCGGCCGTCGGCAGGGTCAGATTTTTCTTGCATGGAAGTCATAGGCTCGTCATCATTTAGCATTTCAAATCCACAGTCTTCTGCATCGCATGCCATACAAGGTTTTACATCAACAAAACTCAACAAAAGAGCATGTATACACCCCTTTACTTGGAAACCAACTGATCTAATCTTCCGAGCAGAAGTTTACCAAATCACACAGCTGAAATTCCCCAAATATCCCTCACTTTGGGGTTTCCCGTCACTTTTGACCTCACGCGAAAGAATTGTTGAGCATTGCACTGTTCGAAAACGAATTCGGACTTTTGTCCGGATATTTGACGCTCGGGATAATAAACGTCCGGATAAACGACGTTCTACTGTATACGCTTTGTTTTGCAACGAATGGTATGGCAACAACAAGTGGTCAACTCCCTCTACAATGCATCATGAGAGTCTTTCTTCTATAGATCAAGGTTTTCCTTCGCATTAGCAGCTACAGACAAAGCTAAAGTCTTGGTATTCCATATTACCCTACTCAATCTATATCAAATTCATGCTTTAATTATTATTGTCCAGTTATTTCTTGTTCTGTCTCAAATCAATGAACGAATCCTTGAAACCTTAATTAAGGTACAAAATAGGAATATTAATTTATTAGAAACGTTCATTGAGATATAATTCTGTGTTTTTAGAGCATAACTTGGAAATTAATAAGATTGCATGTGTTTTTGCCCTTTTCTCCCCCTTATGAAACTATATAAAGTAGGAATAAACTTAAAAAATAGTGAAAATAATAAAGTTATGTCGAAGATTACTTATAAAGCGTAGTAATTTATGACTTCGAATTTATATTTTCTTCAGATATCTTTTGAAAGCGCTCTATTTTTAGTATAATATCTTTAGTATAATTAATTTTGGTAAGGTGTTTTAAGTAATAAAATTCTATAAACCACTCTTTCTCAAATTCTTAGAAAAATTATAAATTAAGAAAAATTATATATTTTCTTTTTTTGGAATTCTTTTCATGAAAGGACATTAAAAAAACCCCTTTGCTACTGATTTGAAAGCATTACATTTTTACGAACGAAGGAAAAAGAAGGTTGTACAAGAAGAAAGTTTCGTATTTTTAGCCAATTAAGAAGTTTTCTGAACATCCTATTATATTTTTTAATGGATGGGTTTTCAGCTTAACGGTATGACGCTGGAAAAATTAATGGTAGTTGTGAGAGTTAAGAAATTAAATAATTAATTTGCTTACGTCACAGTTATTAATCACAATCTGTTTACATTTTAAATAAAAGTTTTTCACATACTACTAATTATTTGAATTCTACAGAATATGGCTTTTGTGAGGGAGAAGACAAACACCACACCAATCTTTTCGGTGTTTCAAAATGGAATCCTCCCACTCTTTGGGGGTGAGGCGGCTCGTTTTTGACACCTCGAATTACACTCGGGGTAACACTTGCTCCGGCACGCACGTGTGTCTAGCCGTTGAGTTTCTCAAGACCATAGGATGATGGGGAGATGTCAGATGAAGAAACCCCGCAATATTTAAAGGTGCATGTGTGGATGTGAGCTGTGTCATGCTATCTGTATAAGAAAGCCAATTTTTCAGCTGTCGGGGCGGAAACGTTACAACGGTAAGCGTGTACATACACTGAATTGTTATAATTAAACTTAAAAAAAAAGCAAGTTGAAACGAGTTTAAATTCCTTCTACCCTGTGACCTAGCTAAAGGTGTGGAAGGAATTAAAGGATCATTCGATATGATAAATTCTAATTATTTTATTTATCATTATAATCAACTCAAACACAAATAACTCTTTCAATAGGATAATTCAGTCAACCAATAGAGAGAAGAGACGAGATTCGCGTTTGAGGAGAATATGTTTAATAATGTGGCTCTTCTCCTTAATATTACTTTACACAGAGTTTGCGTATTTAATGTCCACGCTACCACTTTAACACTCTAAACATCAACTTAATATAAGGTGACAGTACCTGAACTTATGCAGTCTTCTACTCAATCCAACTAGACTCTAACACTTCTTGGTTATAATCTTTTACAAGGACTTTAAACCAATTCTGGTAATCTTCACCTTGTAACTATCTTATCACCTCCTGTTAGCTAAAATTCTGACTTTCTAACTTACTGTTTACTATTCTCTTCACTTCCAATTCACTAACTATTCACTTTACTTCTAATCCACACAAAATTCACTAAATCTTAAACTCGTGGAGAAGGAATACGTATAATAAACTTAATTTGCATATCACGTTTCCTTCTTTTAGGAGAAGATTGGTTAAAATTTGCTGGCCCAAAAGAATACCCAAAAGGACTTGTTAGTTGAAGGTCGCGTATAGATCCGTCACAAGTTTGTTATATATATATGTAATGAAAAAATGTGCCCCTGCTGAGGCTCACGTCATTTACTTTGAATCTGGTTTAAAATAGTTATGAAGTTAATTAGAAATACTCGAGTTAATTCTAATGTTGATGTTCAAGGAATTTAATTCAAATCTCTCCGAAAAACACATATTGCCATTGTTCATTTAATACTCTGAATAAATTATTCAGTAGTTTACTAATTTATATTGATATATAGCTAAGGTAATCCTTTTTTATGTTACTAAAATATACAGCGTGAGGGAGTGTTTATCAACGTCGCACTATAAAACAACACGAGGGCTAAAGGGGACGGACCTCGTGATTTCGATTTCCGGCAAAGTCATGAAGAGGATACCTGTGCTGGCAGCCCCTTCTCCAAACTTTTACACCACGAGAGGATTCTTAGCCTCGACAGATTTCACGTGCATCAACCCGTCTACACAGTGGAGTTTCAGCGACACTAGAGCTCGAACTCGTGACACGCCGGCCACGGGTCCTTGATCATGACCACTAGGCTACGCGCGACCACCTTAAAATATTCAGCAGCAAAGAGAGAGACGTTGGTATAGGATTAATTAAAGTGGATACATAAATAACTTTAGTAATCGAGAGTTTTTTTTTATAAAACTACAAGGTGTAATACAAAAAAGGATACTAAGTGAGTAGATTGAAAAAAGGGTAGAGTTGGCAACAATTGTTTTGATGACGTCAAACCACGCCCCTCCTCTATCCACGTGGCCAGTTTCGCCTTAGTTGATCATGCCAGTTGGGAATACTGCGTCATTGAGTGAACACGTACAACTGCATTTTGCCTGAAAAATGTCGAATCAACATAAAGTTTCTGGTGAAACTTAAGAAATCAACCACGAAAACATTTCAAATACTAACCGAGGCTTGTGGAGATGAAGCTTTGCCTCGTATACATGTGTTTGAATGGTATAAGAGGTTTTCAGCGGAAGGGGCTAGTGTGGAAAATGATGAACATGCTGGGCGCCCAAGGTCAGCGATTACATACCAAAACATAGCCAAAATTCGGTTATGAGTGAGGTTCCCATTCACATCAGTGGTCAAACCATTGTTCAGCACTACTACATTGAAGTACTTAAAAGACTTCGGGAAAAAGTTAGGAAAAACAGGCCAGAATTAGTTGGTGATGAATGGCTATTGCATCTAGACAATGCATCAGTTCACACGGTCCTATCTGCCAAGCAATTTCTGACCAAAAACGACATTACTGTGATGAGGCCTCCTCCTTATTCACCTGATTTGGCCCTATGTGACTTATTTTTTAAATTTCGTATAGTTAAATCTGGTAGAAACTGAACCATTTTACCTCAGTTCAGGTTCAGGCAAAAACGGAAAATCTCCTGAAGGACCTTCCAAAAACCTCTTCCCAGAACCAGCAATGGCAGCACCGAATGCAAAAGTGTGTGAATGCTGAAGAGAACTACTTTGAAGGTGATAATGTCTCAGAGAACTTATTCTGCAAGTATAATGATTTATTGCATCAGTCTCGCTTTTTTGTGTGTCACACCTCGTATTTACACAGATTAGCAAACGTGAGTTATTATTTTTATATGCTAATAACTGTCCCTGTCTCAATGTTTTTGTTATATGCTCATTTAATTTATTTTATTATTGCAAATTTTCTTAATTCAACTATTTGAAATAAATTAAACCTTTTCTCCCTATATTCTTATTTTAGATGATTATTTTTGATGACTTATTCTTCCTTGTTATGTTTAATTCACATTCACATATTTAATTCTATACTTGGCGTGTTATACATACACGCACGCACTCTCTTAACAAATGAGCTGTAATATCTCCGCAACTTTCCTCGGGGATCGATTTCCGCAGAGCTCGTTCTTAGTGGATTTCTACTCAACATAAGATACATGCCTGCCAAATTCCAACTTTTACAAGACAGTGGATATACTCACAAAAATAACTGAAGCGTAGCAAAAATTCTTCTAAATTTATCCTTTTTCTCAGAAAACCAAGCACAAAAAGCGAATTTTATTCCGAAGGAATCCGAATATCCAAAATTATATTCGGATTCGCTTGAATTTCAATGTTCCCTATCCTGACCTCTCCCCAATTTCATTTTAAATTAAAAAAACCTCAAATTCCCGCCTTATTTTCTCCATTTGTTCATCGTATAAAATATTAACTTCTTATTGTCTTAGAACATGTTGAAAAACTCCTTGGGCACTCTTTGTAAGAAAGGCTAGAGGATCGTCCTTTTCTATCTCGTCTTTTTCACCTTATCTTCCTAATGAGTTTTATCCTAAGAGGCTTACAGCGTTTCGTAAAAAAAGAGGAGATTATTTTCTTATCATAATCACCCCTATCTCAGCGCTCTTAATCTCATTTGTCATTTAGAAGTTTTCTTTCATCGGATTAAGCCTATCAAGTTAAGCTTTTATCCGGTTTGAGAGGAGCCTTTTGTTCTAAGCCCTTTTTTATTCACTTATCGTGTAATGGAATTTATTGATGGATATTGCATAAGTTGATTATTTTTAATAATGCAATGGACACTTGACGTGAATGGAGAAAAAATATATGATATATATTCTTTCTTATGTAAATTTAATTTTCTTGTGAATAACTTTAATACAGGTAGGAATTATTATTTTATCACCGCTGTGCTGTACAATGGCTTTTAAATATGTTAAATTGAATATATTTATACCCAGGTAATAAGGGCTCACACCGGGTAGAAGAGCTGATGAGAACCTTAAATCCATGAAGGCTCGAAGTCCTAACGTTGGCCTTATGTTAAAGTTTGGAGTGAGTGAGTGAGTAAAGACTAACGTTAAGGCAACACGTGAATTATCAGCGACATTTTAGAACAGTGATGAAATGATGAGGACAACACTTGAATCCTCGCCCTAGTCTTCTAACTTCCACCCTACACTAAGGGAAGGACTTTGAGTCACGTGAGGATTTTTTAATAGGACAGATTTAACGTGCATCAACTCTTCTATACAGTGAGTTTTTAGTGGCACCAGGATACGAAACCGAGATGCGACAATACCAGCAACGAGTTCGTGTCCCTTACCACTTACCTACAGTAGCCGTGGAAGTTTGGAGAGTTAGGTTTCAAGCCGAGTGAAGCCTTCGTCCCTTCATCCAGGTTCAGATGTACAAGGCCCGTCACCAATAGCCCTCGTGTAGCTTCGAAATGCAATGCCAATAAAGAATCAATTTGGAGCTGGAGAGAAAGTATTATTATTTAACAAGGATTAACATTTATTGTAACTTTATTTTCCACTTATTCTCATTGGCAAATAGGAAAATTTACCTGTTCACCTAGAAAAATTCATATTGCCCTTTTTAAGGCCATAGAAAATATATTTCCTGTCAACTTCATTATTTTTTAATGTACCAGGTGATTATAATTAAAGTTTAAGTTTCAAAATGCTATAAAAAACACTGATCAGAATGACGTAAAATTTGAACGGAATAATATTGAAGAAAGGGAAAAGCGTATGACATAAGAAAAAAAAACAGTTCCAAATTTTATCAACAGATGGCACTGTAAGCGTTAGAATATGTAAATGAAAATATCTGTCATGCGCTCGACTCATTTGAATGGAGGAAATTCGCGACTGAGTAGCACCAAGCGGAGAATCACGTGACAACCGTAGCAACATTTGCACGCGTTATTTATTAATGTGTTAGAACGTATTCGTAAGTTGTTGACTTTCTTGTGCACTAATTTTATCTAATTAAAATATATGATATCATTGTATTTTATGCATTATTCTAGTGTATATATTTGTACTGAAAAACTCTCAAAAACTTTTTGATATAATTTTTGTTTTATTCTAATATATTTATCTAATTAGGTATTCGTCTGCTTCAAATAGTGTTAGCTGGTATATTTATTTAGGTTGGATCCTAGCACCTGGTACACAGCGAATAGTTATTTTAATTCTTAATTAATTTAGTAGTTATTAATTATATATTTTTGCGCAAGAATGGCTTACAGTATATAGGATCAATACAACTTCTTTTAAAAAACTTCAAACTGTTTGACTATCGAATAACAATTGTATCATTTCCTTAAAAAGAACTCACTATTATTATCAAATACAGTGTCAGTTAAGTGTATATAATATAAAAAAAATGTCTGTTTATAATTTTAATTCATAATTCAAAGTCAAGAGAAAATATTTATTCTGAAGTAAAACAATTTGATGATAATTTGTAAAAGGAATGTTTACAAAAATTAAATAAATTTTTCTTTGATTTTTACATTTCACAAATTATTGATTTCTAAATTATTAATAATTATTCTTTACTGTTAAAAATCGATGTAATTTCTTTCTTTAAATTAAAATAAAATATTCTTAGGGAGAATGATACCATCGCAAAAGGCAACAATTTTTAGAAATGATCAAATTTAATTTGATGATTTGTTGTTATCTTATTTTTTTGAAGTACATGTTAAACTTGCAAAAACGTTTGTTTCTTGAAGCCTGTGTATATAGAATATTAGGTAATATGAAAGTTTTAGATAAATGTAGATAATTATCTTTTGGTAAAAGTGTATTTTTTCCATCGCCTTCCCCCCCCCCCTTTTGTACATAAAATATTAGAGTTGATATGGTATTTATCCTGTGATGAAAATGAATTTTTTTAACACTATATTTACATCAAGTTTGCCTACCTACACTTAAAATTCGAATGAATATTTTATTTTACTGTGGAACAGTTACTGGATGAAAATGAATTTTATTTTTACAATGTATTGCATATAAATACTTTATATATATGTATGTGTTTTACAATATTATGGAGCATTTAAAGATATTTGAAATGTTTCTAATAAAATAACATTCTCCATCTTTGACTGTCTGATTTACTTAGTAATTATTCTTTAAAAATGTTTGGAATTTTTTTTTAGAAATGATTGTCAAAAGTAATAAAAGAAAATACTATTTCATTTTTTAGTTAAAGAAATGATTCATATTAATATATAATTTTCAGGACATATTCATTGTAATGTGATTATCCATTATTATGAGTTATTTAATTACATACTATATAACGTACATAATCAGGGCTAATAATTAACTAAATGATTATAATGAGTTATTTCTACATGTATTAACTGTTTTATATATAATACTTTTCTCTAAATTGCAGTCTCTGTAGAAAGTACTCTTTAAGCACATTAAAATTAATAAAGAGTTACCTTCAGTCATGCATGTGTACAGAATGCTTAAATGCCCTTGTTATATTAAGCATTGAAAAAAAAAATTGCAAAAAATTTTAACTTTTCTGAAAAAAAAAATGCATTAAATAAACATGTGTTTGTAATTTTACTCGTTAGTACAATGTTTTGCAGAACTGAATAGTTTTCTATTGGAAATTGCACTTTTATATCTGGGTTACTAAATATAATGCATGGGTATGCGACACTTGGATCACAAATTAATGTTATTAATGCTAGTATGAACTATATTAAAAGTTTGCATTACAATTTTTTTTATGACAAATTGAATACTTTTTTTTAATTGTCTTTGTATAAAGTGCCTTTAACATGTTGATCTATTTTTAAAAAAATTATTATACAATATTAAGGGAATGTTTCATCAGAAAAGGTGCAATAATTATCAGAAATTCAATTTAAATATCTTTAGTCTATATTTTTCTTCTTATTGAATTACATATAATTTATAAAAAATAATAGTATGATTTATCTATAAACAGTAGATGGGTCCAAAAATATAAGTTAAACTTGTAAAAAAAAAATTTAAAAATTTACTTCTTTAAGCTATTGTTTATCTCATATTGATAAACAATATCCACTATATTTATCTGTTGATGAAAATGCATTTTATTTTTACAACACAAGGATTGCGACTTCGCGGGCATAGAAATAATAACCCATCTTAGAAATCTAGCCAAGGGAAGGGAAGTCGACTTTCAGTGAATTCCCTCCCATGTTAACATCCAAGGGAATGATGCTACAGACATCTTGGCTAAAAGAGATTGTTCTGAGCCTCTCAACCGGGACTACAAATTAACATATAAAGAAATTTTCTCTATAAAGAAAACAGCAGTCAGACAAGACTGGCTCCCCCCTCCCCCCCATCCTTGGTTCAGCAGGAAGACCCCGGGTGAAGCGTTGGAATTTGGAGGTGACAGAAATGATCAAACGGCCATCTCAAGACTCATAAGTGGACATCTAAAAAACAGGACATTTGACTCAGGACGCAAAGTCTTTTAACTGTGCAAAAAATGCAATCTGAAGCTGGTATCCCCCGATCACATCCTAGATTGCTTGGGTTCGCTCTGGCGGATGTTCACGAAAGTCCTCTACTGGTGCTTGACTTCGCTAGAGTTCACTGTATCATGGATCTGATCAAGCTGCCGCTAGATCTCTGCGGGATTAGAAACAACAACAACAACAGGATTGCAAATAAGATAGAAGAAATTCAACACTATATATATATATATATATATATACATTAATTTTAATGGTTCTCTGTACAAACAAACCAAAGGTTTGCCTCAAGGTGGCCCTGCTAGCAATAGTTTGGCTAATTTATATTTACACTTTTATGAAAATAATTATATTATTAATAATGATTATTACATTTTTAGATACATAGATGACCTAATTATTTTTGGTAAAAATAATAATTATAATCCCAATATCAATTTTTATCCGGGTTATTTAAAGCTACTTATGTATCATTATGTATTAAGGACTATAAATTACATAGCAATATTTATGATAAAAGAGATGATTTTAATTTTAACATTCTTAAAGTTCCTTCCTGGAATTCAAACATCTCTATTTCAGTCTATCGAAATATTATTTTCAATTATATTTATCGTAACAAGGTATTAGTTAGTGATAAATCTAATATATATTTAAATATTAATAACTTTATTAAACATTGTATAGAACACAGTTACCCTCCTAAATTTATAAAAAGTTATATAACAGTTAAATAAAAAAAGTTTTTCAGTTGTACAGTTTATAGATAGATGGCGCCTCTAGCTAAGTAATTTTGTAATAATATATTTTATTAAAAATTAATCGTTTATGCCTGGATGGTATTTTTATTTTTATTTTCTATAAAATTTAAAATAAAATATAGAATTTTAAAAGTATATATATAGTAATAATGCTACTTTATCAATACATAATAATTATATGCGTTACTGTTATTGTCCATAAGAGACGAATATGTATTCATATGGTAAGTCTTCTATTAGTTTAGCTTTGATTTTAAATATTTTGGTAATTATTAAAGGCTATAACATTATAGTATTACATTAATAGATTATGGTTTTATCTATAATATAGTTAAACTTCTCTAGAATTTTATTGCTTTCCCTATGGCCCAGAATACTGGCAAATTCAGGTGAAGGTTGGCTGGCCAGAAAACTTTGTTTAAACCTGCATTCCTAGTTCCTAAGACTGGGAGTTTGCTTTTAGTATTTCTGTGGCTAAATCTTTTCTATTATGACTATAGTTATCTTAGGTATATAACTATTTTTAGTATATTTTCTGAAATATATATATATATAAATGAATAGTTAGATAAAATTTCCATTCGCAATTTCTACTAGTTATGTCTCTTGACCCGGTATTTATGTTTAACGTTAAATACTTCAGTTCCATTTCTTGGAAACTTAAAACTTATTTGAAGAAATGTACTCTCTCTCTATGCTATTTTGTTATCACTAATATGAATGAAAAGTATCCCTTTACATATAATTATATTAATACTTTAAAAAAATGGAAGATAAAACATCAGAAAAAAAAAGATACAGAATTCTCTCTGAAATTAAACGTTTGAAAATCTACACTATTAAAATTCGAAGGTAAACAAACGTATCTATCTATCTATCTATCTATGTGCGTCTATCTTCTCACGAACAGCACCACGCAGAAAGTCGCGGAAGGTACCAAAAGATCGGGAATTTTCCGGGGAAGCCGTATTGCCCATTTATATTCCGATATTGTAATTAGTTAAAAAGATATTAATTAAAGACCTTAAAACGCCTTATTGTTTTACTCCTGCCGGTTGTTTACTTGGCGGAACTTCCCTTCCGTTTCGGCCGAGCGGTAATCTTACGTTTTCCACCATATTAAAATTGTCATCTAATTTTCGGTGTCAAAATTAGACAAAAAATAATTACAGAATCGGAAAGATCATTTATTTCGCCACGACACGGTATAATTTTTTTTTGTAAAATAACGATATTTTCTATTTTTTTCGAATTTTTTAAAATAGTGTTAAAACTGATGCGTTTTTATGAAAATTATTTCTAAATTGTTGGGTATGAATTACTTTTCGTGTTATTAAATCGATATTCTACACTAATTAACTTCAAGCCTTTCTCTTTTAGAACCATTCATTTAAAAAATAAAATTCCCAAAACTTTTTTTTAAAGAATTTTTAAAAAGTAGTCTTAATTTTTACTTCACATTGAATAACTTCGTCATTTTTATGAAGATAATCTCACAAAACCTTTTTTCCGTGTGTACAGTAATATTATCCGTAACATATACGAAGATTGAAAAAAATTGCTTCAAAATTACGGATTTAAAAAAAAAAATTGTGATTTTCGTAAACTTATGTTTTTCTGAGAAATAAATTAAAAAGTAGTAATTTGTACATTTTTTATTTCAAAGTACGTTATTTTTGCAAATAGTTGGTGATGTTTGAGAGCATTAACGTAAAAATTATGCCCTTAAAATGAAGGTAATGATTTTTAAAATAATTTAAAATAGGCGATTTTACATTTAGCCAAACATTGGCGTCGAAAATTAGCTTTGCGCCAAAGACATTTCACCTGTTTCGCCTTCGACCGCATCTAACTCAAGGGTTACACTAAAAAAATTCTGCCTTAAACAGGGGGAAATCAGTAACTTTGGCGAGTAAAAAAAAATGCGAGTGAAAATTTTTTCCCCCGTCATCCGACGTTTTCGACCATCTTAAAATTGTCATCGAATTTTCGGTGTTCAAATCAGACAAAAAATAATTACAGAATCGGAAAGATCATTTATTTCGCCACGATACGGTATAATTTTTTTTTGTAAAATAACGATATTTTCTATTTTTTCCGAATTTTTTAAAATAGTGTTAAAACTGATGCGTTTTTATGAAAATTATTTCTAAATCGTTGGGTATGAATTACTTTTCGTGTTATTAAATCGATATTCTACACTAATTAACTTCAAGCCTTTCTCTTTTAGATCCATTCATTTAAAAAATAAAATTCCCAAAACTTTTTTTTAAAGAATTTTTAAAAAGTAGTCCCAATTTTTACTTCATGCGGAGTGATATCGTGTAGCTCGGAGTTAGAATCAACGGATTACGATTTTTTCATTTCTGCTAATTTTTCCCACGTAAATTAATTGTACTGATAAATACTTATTCTAACATGTGATCCTCTTTTATTTTTATCTACTTTTCATTTTTTTGTTTTGTTTAAATATACCATCCTTTAAGCAGCATATCCAAGATCACTCGATTAAATTTTTTGATTCACTCAATAGCTCTGATAATATTAATATGCAAAACCTTGAAAATTATACAGCCAATATTAAGAGGAAGCGACCCAGGAGAATTCTCCTGGACTCGTACAATCCTCCATAACTTAAATTTCTCTTTTTATTTGCTAAATTCAATTGTCTTAACTATTTTTGATCCACTTTTATTTATTGCATTCAATGTTAACTGCTCTTGTGGCGGAGTGCTCAGAGCTCCCGCTACACTCAAGACTATAACTGCAGCACTGCCGTGCGCGGTCAATTCGAAGGAGGGTGTCCGCCTCGCAGAAACCCGCCGGTCGCTTTTTTCATACTTGTCTTAAATTTTTTCTCCTACTGGACATTGCGTCGCCACACATCATTACACACAAAAGGAAATATTCTGAAATATATTTTCTATCACATGTATTATTTTATTTTTGAATTTTATACTGTGAATATGTAAATAAAGGCTTATGAACATTTTAAATCAATTTTATCATAAAATAATTAATAAGTTAGTTTTGTATAAAAAAAAAACTTTTTTCTTCAGATACGTGTTTAAATAATTTAATTAACACAGTGTCGAATGAAAAACTAAAATTAAAATAAAAAAATTAAATGTTTTTATCAGATAGTATTATTTTCTTTTTGAATGATTTTTTCAGTGAATGTGTACTTATAACTAGGTTTTTCACATAGTGTTTTTCTTAGCACTTACATATGTTTAACAAACATCCAAACGTTTCAAGAGCTATCTGTAGAATTTTTTTTTATTATTATTTATAGATAATGTCGATTTAAATTAATATATTTTTTAAAATCAAATGAATATTTCTATTATTTCCTTATTAAATTAATTATTTGTTAATAAAAAGTATATCGCCTATTATTTTGGATAAAAATACGTTCTAGAGACATTTTAAGCTAACTGTAAGTAGCGATTGATTGATTAATGAAAACCTGAAAATTATTTTATTATTTTAGATTCCTAAAAATTATCTATTATTAAAAAATGATGACTTTTTTTTACTCAAGCATCAAAATAGTTTTCTTTTTATTGTTTAAATTTATTATTTTTTTACTAAAGCAATATTGTTTTTGATATGTCATGAATAGAAACTTGAAGATAAATCTTATATCTGAGGGGAGAGTCAGGGGGAAAATAGTTCTACACTCAAAAAAGCCACTGTAACACCGTGCTGTAGAAAGAGAACTGAAACCTGTTTGACATTAGTAAGATCTGGAAAATATTTTTTTTTTCGAAAAAGGGAATTGTAGTGACGTTAATATAAAGGAATCACACACATACCAGGAACTTTGATAAAGGAAGGTGAATTTCCATGGCAGTATGTTATGCATTCGAAACAAATTTTAATAAAACACTCAAAATACTTAAAACAATCATTTAATAATTTCTTCTTTTATAAAGATAATTGCATGAAACATTTTTCCCGTGTGTCGAATATTTCAAAAATTCCTCACAATTTTACTTCAATATTTAAAATAGTAGTAAAACTTCGAAATTTGAAAAATTTCTACTTTTCTGTCTTTTTTCAACTTACAACTATCTTTAAAAAGGCTTCATTTTCGTTTCCGGGGACTAAAAAATTGCAACGAAAGAACTGAAAACTGAGTGAGTGATTTTTAAATTCGCACTGTTCGCCTATTCGAGGGTTATTGGCGATGGACCTCGAAATTTTCAACCATGGTCAAGTGACGAGGACGACACCTGAGCTTTCACCCATCTCTAATAATTAGAACACCACACCAACGCAAGAACAAATTTCGAAAAAGGGAGTTTTAATGACATAGTTAAAGAAAACACTCTCATCGCGCACATAAGTGCTATCGGCCTAATGGAAACACGAAATTTCCATGGGGATGAAGTTATTCACTCGGTAAAAGCCCGTGCAACACCGGGCTAAGCGGAGAGGAAAGAAACAAAGAAATCAAAGTAATTTCGAAAAATAATATTGGAAGTGTTGAATTTGTGAAGAGAAGGGAAAATGTTAAGCGACAAAGCCATGACACGCACTCACGTGTCATGCACTCACATCGTACGCGTTAAAACCACACAAAAGTGTGGGCGTCAGAAAGAAAGGAGGAAATTAATATGGGGATTAAGTTATACCCTCGGTATAAGCCCGTGCAACGCCGGGCCATGAAAGCTAGTATATTAATAAAGATTAAAATCATTATTACATCAACAAGTTACCAAAATTTATTATGAATAAAATGAGTTCCATTCAAATCAAAATCACAGTATCTACTACTTACAAGAAAGTTAATTAACTAATTATAGCATTGTTTTACCAGGACAATCTTACTCAAAAATATCAGTGATTTTGGCCAATTAACCCCTTAATAATAATTTTGAAAAAGATTTTCTGTATTTCTCTTTTCAATAAATATAAAATTGATCCAAATACTTTTCTTGGGTCAATATTGGTAAGGAACTCATGCAACAAATGTATTCAGGACTTATAAGCAGGATAATGCCAATATACATGAGTCTTTTAGACTTTTATATTTATGTAAAAACAAATATAATGATATAAAATAAATCTAATCTATAATGATAAATCTTCTACATATTGTGCAAACACCAATATAAATGCATATTTATTATACATAGTAAAAAAAAATTGCACATCTCTCTCTCTCTGTGATAGGTTTATACCACACAGTCAAACTCTGAAAAACAGATGCGTTAATCAATATCACACAAATATGTTACAATTTTTATTTTTTTGTAAAAGAACTATAGATTAAAAAATGACTATTTTATTTTGATCATGTAGTTGTGAACAAGACTTTTATTTTCAATATATAGACGCAAATTTGTTCTATTATACACATTTTAGTTTTAAAACTTTAATGCCTTAATTTTTTACCATATTTGTAATTCAATTCTTGATAAATTATATCTTTTGTCTGAAATAGTGCAGCGAATAAAGACTTTCAAAATGCTGCACAATTTTTTACGTGTAATTTTACAAATGGTAAATGATCATTTTGATTTCTAATGTTTGAAAGTGGTACTTGATTCACATCATTTAGTGTAAACATTAATGAAGCTGTAGTAAATTAAGATATTTTTCCATTTTTGTAGTGAATACTTCTCAAAAATGTTTTTTTCTTTTCCCCAGTAATATTGTAAAATTATAAAGTAAAATAAGTTAAAAAAAAAATACTTGTTTTTAATATGACATGTATGGTTACATATCAGATTCTTGTATTCTAATTTTAGATAATTAAATACTTAAGTATCTCTGTTACTACTCTTAAGATGCGTAAAATAAGTAAAACTTAAGTTAATTAAACATTATATGTTCTCAATATAGCTTCATTTAAAATAAACAAAAATTTGCTTAAGCTAACTAATATATTTTACTTTCTTATGTATGTTCCCTATATGATTTTATTTAAAATAAACAAAAATTTGCTTTGAAGTAATTACATGCTTGTGATAGTCTACATCTCTCCAAAATCCTTTTTGAAAAGGTTTCTTTCGTGAAGACAAAAATAGTGAGAATAAAGCTTGGTTTAAGCTGGCGTCGGTATTGAAAATATTCTTCAAAGTAATTGTATACATAATAAACAGTGAGGAGATGGTTTATAATCCTCACGTTCAACATGCTTTCAAAACACTCATATTTTACACTGGTATATGAAAAAATGTGATTTTTTCCCTCGATTGATGATTGAGCAACCATTTTAGTAAAACGAGACATTTTTAAAAGTACAATGTGAAACTGCGATAGCAAAATAGTCCTAACAATAGAAGTAAACAAACCGCAGTGTAATCACGTGACACAGTTTTCACGTGATCGTGACGTCACATGAATTTAGTCCATTGTTATTAAAACGTCGGGTATACGACTTTCCCCTTATTTACGTATGAGAATATCGCCATGATTGTCTCATTGAAGGACCGCGCTCGGTTTGTGTAGCTTTTGTATAAGAATAATGACTGTATACCAATGACTTCAGCTCTGCAGAAGTTCCGAACACTCATGGGTTTGAAAAAAGGTGTTGGTCCAATGACGATAATTGATTTCTGAATTTTCAAGCCGTAAGCAAAAAGAATGACCTGTAAGTTTCCTAAGCAGCGAGAAAACTGTTCTAGATGACGTACGATTGACTAAAGCTGGTGAGAACGTGCCAACTTTATATAAAAAAAAATTGGCAGTTATAGAGACTGCCGATAGAAGTGAAAACTTAGAACGTTTAGTATTAAAACTTGAAATTTCATAATGTTTGAATTAAAATTATTAACATCAATCTGATTTTCACATCTATTGACACTCCAAGCAACAATTAAATGCATGTTTATATGTATGTTTTTTTCAAATATATTACGGGCTGTACAAAAAGATCATGATAAAATATAAATATAATTCAATTGAAATAACAATTAATATACAATCATATTATTTATGGTTAGTATATGTAATTACTTAAATTTCAATGTTCTTGATTTTTAACATTATTTTAATTGTTTGCATCATTGTCATCATTCATTTCAACAATACTTAGACTTTTACTTTCAATAATTTCATTTTTTTCTAAAAAAAATACAATAGTCGTATGGTAACTAAAGTAAGAAAGGGAAACGTTTTATTCAAATTTATCTAAGTATCGCGTGAAAAAACCGCATCGATCATAGTTTTATATTTTGTAGTACTAAGTTTTCAATCATTGGACATATTTAAATTAAATGGTTCATTTAGAAATTCAATTAGTGGTAGGTTTTTATCATCTGCAAACTTAATATTGAAGTCTCCACTTAAAATCATCGGTACATTATCCTATTTTTCGCCAAATATTTTAGCAAGTATTTCAGAACTTTTTTTTCTTTTTTTGTATAAATCATCAAATTTCCGAATAAAATTTTTTGTATCTGTCTCATAGATTTTCCAGGCGAAATATAAACGGCAACCATTAATATGTATTGCCCATTCTCGGAATCACACACATATTTCGCCTATATCAGAAACATTAACACCAATGCTTCTAGTGAATTTAGTATGTATATGTGAAGTAATGAAGTGTGACATATCTTGAGTATTGTGATAAATAGCTATACCTGCTGCTGGAACTTCGGGTCTTTCATAACTTACAACAAAGTTGAAATTCGGAATATCAAGTGGTTCTTCGTTTTTCATACGAATTTCCGACATTTGACATTTTTTACGATAGCATCATTTTTAGGTGAGCTCCATGCGCATGCAAACTTTGACAATTGAATGAAAATATCGATAATCCTTTCTTGTTGGAAAAGAATTATAGAAAAGTTTTGGTGACCGTTTGTAGTGTATTTCTTTGTAACCTTTTCAATTCTAATGTTAGATCCTCTCGATGACTTGTTGATCTTTTATGATGTGTATCTGTTTCTGAAGCATTTAGAGGTGTTCCTGTTCTACCAATTCAAAATTTCCAGCTGCTGCTAATATTTTCTTGAGTAACCAAAAATAAACCTTGAATCCTCGTTACTTCTGTTAAAGCTACGTAAACTAATTCTCTAGGATGTTTGCGATCATATTCGTAGACAATAGCATCATAAGTATCTCCATGTTATTTGTGAACAGTCATTGACAAAACAGAAATTGGGGGAAAATGTTAAAGATCTAAGCAAATATGAAAAACGGATATTTAAAATAACCCTAATTTCCTGACAATATTTTTTCGTAAATTTCTAATAATAAAATCGAATGATATAAAATTATAGATAATCATTTTGCAAAAAGTAGAAGAGCATATATTTTATTTTTGACAAGTTAAATTAATAAATAATGATTTCGAAATATTAAATTTTTAAATAAAATAGAATATTTAATGAAATTAAAGTCGGAGCCGTTTTCATTATTTCAAACTAAAGATTTTAATGATAAAAGGTAATTAACTATAATTTTGTATTTTTAACCATATTTTAAAGTTCAACATATTAATCTTAACTTCAACACATTAATCTTGAATTATTATTAGGTTTCATAAAATTTTTAATTTCGAAATCCACGATAAAATTTGATTGAACAACTAGATGTCTGTTTTACCACGGTAGTAAGAAAGCGTCTAAGCCACTGTGAAATACTAATCCGGATTGCGTGATGCATTGCAGAGGTTAAATATTAGAGAAGAAATAATACAAAATTTTCGAGCGCCATTATAAATATGAAGATTTAAAATAATTTTAAATAATATAAAATTTTCAAACGCCAAAATAAATACGAGTATTTAAATTAATTTTCTGTTATTTATTTTTTATCTTACAAATATTAGTATATTTATTTAGTACTCACTTTTGTACTGCATAATGATTCTTCAATTAAATGATTCAAATAATAATCAAACAACAACACTATTTTAACACTGCACAGTATATACACATTGAACTTTTCACTAAATCCATTCAATTTCACTTATAGATATACACAGCACTATATGTCAGCTGCATAGCTACAGAAATACAGCTATAAGCATGTCGGTGACGCGAACGCGCAAGATCTCACCCATCCAAAAAGTGTCTAAAGCGAATTGCACACTGCGCATGCGCCAGTCAGAGCATGTCGGTGACGCGAACCCAAAAGATTTTCCCCTACCAAAAAATGCCCAACGCCGCTAAAAAAGTTTTCACTTCAAAAAAATTATAGTTTAAAAAACTAAAAAAAACACGCTTTTATACTGAATCCAACTAAAAAGTAAAGAAAAAAAATTCTTTATTTCAGAATAAAATGATTAAGGAGAAAATTAATGTCATTGGGGTAATGTCATTGGTGGCGAGGAAAATGTAGAGCATGTGCTCCTTCTGTGTTCCAAGTTTGAAAGAGAACGGAATATCCTAAGACTGACATTCAAGGGACTTAATGTAAATTGGCCTCCGAATCTTCCTCAACTGGTTTCCACCAGAAGTACTTTTAAAAAGTTCAGTGAGTTTCTTATGAGTATTTGCAATCCCCTTCCTAACCTCAAAATATTATTATTTTTTATTTTTTTAAAAAAAATTAATTTTTTTAATTTTTTTTATTCCTTTGTATTGTGTACTTAATACTTACTTCTGTAAGCCCTGTGTGATACTTTGTGGTGCACAGGGATTTATCATTGTTTTCAATAAAAAAAAATGGGGTAAAAGCGTAGGGTGCTCTATATCATTGTTATAATTTCTTACTTCTATTCCGAAATACTGAGTTAGTGTAAAAATGTATTACAAAGCACCCCACACTTTTACCTCAATGCCATTAATTTTCTCCTTAATCATTTTATTTATTTCAAAGATCCCGTCTCTATACATATAGGTCAAACTAATAAAAGTGTGTTTAGAAGGAAAGGCTCGAATTATTAAAAAAAAAATTAATGTACCAGTTTTTATAACGGACTAAAAAGTATAAAAAAAATTCCTAATTTTCTTTTTTTTTCTTCATCTTTTTTTTAAACATTTTCATACATTGTCATTCACTTCTGAGCTATGGTCCAAATTTCAAGTCTCTAGCTCATCGGGAAGTCAGTTTAAAATCAACTACAAAATTCCACCCGGACAGGCATACAAGAAAGCGAGTTAATAAAAACATTGTAACGCATCGTATTCTAAACGCATTGCTTTATAAAAACAAAATTATTTAACAGTTAAAACATAATTTTTTTTCCACATGCTCCAGTCTTTTTTTTTATTTCTATTTTCTGAAAAATATTTATAATATGGTAAGAAAATGCGACGCACCCCCTCCCCTTTCTCCTCACAAAAAGAACACACACATTTTTTGTTTGTTTTATTTCAAATACCACGAGTGTATTCGATTTTAGGGTTACAACCTTGATCGTCTAGTCGATAAATCTGGAATTAGCCTCCAAATCTGGAAAAGTATATGAAACTATTTGCCAAATCTGAAAATGGTATATGCAATAAGTCGCCAAGTCTGAAAAGTGGTATATGCATAACGTGGCACTTATTCTTTGACTCAAAATGGGACATTGGTTTATTTAGGTCAATTAACAGGTACACAATGAAAAAAAAACACTTTAGAGTTATTTATTCAGAAAAAGTTAGTTAGCTTAAAAGTGTAAATATAATCGTGTAAATACAATAAAATGAATATATCTTTACAATAATGCTTTTGTAATCTAAAGGGTAGCCCATCTGCAGCAGATTTTATTGCATTGTGAATAGCATGGGCTCCACATCCAATACCTATTAATGGCTTTTTCAGAGATTATTGTAATTTCGTTGACACATTGTTCGTTCCTCGCGTAGCTGCGCCACCGAAATTGACGTTGTCATTGCCCCCACAAAATGTCACGACTTTTGTTGTCAAATTATTATCTGTCAACACTTGATTTAAATTATCGACATTGATATCAGAATCTCACCTGGTTGATCTTGCAGATCTAAATTTTTTTACTTGCCCACCTACGTAAGGGTGAAAATAGTGCACTACAATAAGGTATATTTTCTTGTTACCGTGGTTTGCAGCGCGTTGCTTGGTATAGTAATATAATTGGACTTATCAAGATCATCTTTTAATTCTTTCATCGCTGTAGGTGTCAAAACATTTGCTACAATAGCTTCTGCGCATGTAAATTTGGGTTCGAAACATGATTGAATTAATTTCGATGCACAATCAGTAGACTGAAAATTGTGGTTTTCTTGTATCGTGTGATAAGCCCAGACGCCTTCTGTCGTGGCGATATTCAAATCCTTTAAAGTTGGCGCGTCCGATTTCTTGAAAAAGTTTAATATCGAAGAACTCGAAGTGGCGGCACGATCGGCATTTTTATGTTTTTCAGACTTTAAATGCTGTTCAATATTACCGGCGGCACGATCGGCATTTTTATGTTTTTCAGACTTTAAATGCTGTTCAATATTACCGGCACCACTGTGGGAAACACTAAATGTGCAACACTTTTTGCATCTAACATCTGAGGGAGTATTTATTTGCTTGGTAACAGATATTTTGCTTGTAAGCTAACATTGAACGAACACTTTCGTTTTGACTTTTTAACTTATGATTGCAAAATAAAAGAAGTTTAAGTTATTTACTGCACGAGCATCAAAGGCCGCGGTGGCCGAGTGGTCTAGGCATCGGATCATGGCTAGCGTGTCATGGGTTCGATCCTAGTACCACTAAATATCCGCCGTGTAGGGGAGCGATGCACGCTAAATCTGTCGAGAGCTCAAACGTCCTCCCGTTGGTGTGGCGTGGTAGTTAGGAGAGGGGGGTGCCAGCTCAGGTGTCGTCCGCGTCACTTGACCATGGTTCAAAATTACGCGGACCGTCGCCGAAAGCCCTCGTGTTGCTAATCAGTGCGACGTTAATATTCTCTCACTCTCACTCACTCGCACGAGCATCAAACAGCAACAAAACAAATAGCGAGAAATGGGCGATCGAAAAATCCGTCAAACAAATAGTCAACAAAGCGTAGGTGATGACGTCTCGGCCACTCTCGCCTATCTTCGCGTCGACCGACGACGCGGTTTCGCTCGCATCCAGCGGGCTCGACTACTCAAATTCTCGCGCGGTTTCCGAAAACGGGACAATTTTGCGTCCCAGAGTACATTTCGGTAACACCGAGACTCGTAATTATAAAAAGGGACAGTCCCGTTCAAAACGGGACGTCAGGTCACATTATATATGCAATAAGTTGCCAAATCTGGAATTGGTATACGGAATTGTCGCCAAATCTGTTATTCTTTATACCTGACGATCCTGATAAGGACAATGAAACAAAATTATAAAATTATTGTATTGTCATCGGTCCTTGACAAGTTTGCAAAATTTCGAATTAATCCGATCTTTTAAAGTGGGTAAAAATCGAGTTCCAAGATTCCGTTACATGCAAGTGAAACTTATAAAAGCGTGTTAATAAAAACTTATAAGTTGGGCTCTACTAAAGCACACGAGAGCAAAATACGCTTGTTTGGCTTGCAATGTCCCAATATGTGCTAATTCCTGTTTTCTGATTTCATGGAAAGGAGTGGTAGTGGAAGGGGTTGGGTGCCAGTTCAATTGTCTTCCTCGTAACGTAATCATGGCTCAGAATTACGAAGTCCGTTGACAATAGCCTTCGCGTTATTTCATTGTGCAACTCTTATAAACACTCACTCACTCAATAGCCCTTGTGAAGATTATAAGAATGACGTTTTAATATGCTATTAATAAATTCAGTTCCAAATAAATAATTCCATTCCAAATAGACCAAGTAATTTAGAATGAAAATAAGTCTAAAGAATTTGTTATCCATGAATACTAAAATAGCTATAAGGCGGTGGCGCACACAAGACGTTTTCAAGGGGGTGGGGGCCAATATCGAAAGTTTACTATTCTCGCATCAGGCTCCGATACGCCGCACAACATATTCTTTTGCTTATGTCAATTTTCAGGAACAAAAAACAGTAAAAATTTAATTATTAAACAAATAATTAGCATTAATTAATAAAATTTATTATTTATAAATATTAAAAAAATATTTAATTACATTTTACGTGATATATGCATAGGGTTATAATTAATCGAAAAAAAATGAAGGGCTATGGAGGTGGTCCGGACCCGGGACTCCCCTGGGGGTCCCGGGTCCAGGTGACTCCCCCCTTATGGGCTCTATTGCTGTAAGGAACACATAATACTTGATAGTAATTATGATAAATATGACCAATGAACGAACAATTTATGCTTGATAAATTGGTTAAGCTAAATTGTATATCAGCTCATTTCTGTATAGAACACAACAAAAAGAATTTATAGCGGAAGTTTACCTACATTTATCGAAACTTCAAAAGAACGTTTTAGCTTCCTACTTAAAGCCGATTTGAGAATAAACTAAATAATTTAAAATTGAGAAAAGATGGAAGAATATAATCTAAATTCCCCCGGGAAACATTTTGTTTGACTTTACATAATGAGATACCTTTAAAGAAAAGATGTTTATCTTGATAAACGAGATGAGATATAGGCCTGACTTTCTCCTTTCTAATGCAAAGATTAATTAAACTACAACTTACTTCTCTATTATTTCGAAAAGATACATTAGGAAATCTAAAAGTTCTGGAAGTTGAGAATGGCATTCATTAACTTTTCTTGTTCGTTCAAATAAAGAGTTGGGGCAATTAATGTTCGTTTATCAGTTTGCAATTTAGATAAGGCTTTAATTAACCCAGACTGTTTTTATCAACTTTGACAGTGATTTTCTGAGAAAAATAAAAATATTTTCATCGTAAATTTCAGAAATAATACTAATTAAGTCTCTTAAACTTTTATCAAATATCAAACGAATACTTTATCGGGAGAAAAATAAAACATTCTAAAATCTCGAATAATCTGAGATATTGATTATGAATATATATGAAGCATGTAGAAAATACAACGCAGAATCACGGAGAATGTTATAATCTATTCTCTTTAAATAAATGAAGTAAATTCTAATTACTGGATGTAAAAATAGTTGCTTTAAGTTCAATGAATGGAGAAATACGAATAAAGGAGTAAAATGTACAAACTACGTGACGGATCTATACGCGTCCTTCAATTAATCTCTGGGGAATTCTTTTGGGCCATCATTTTTCAACCAACCTTCTCCGAAGGGAAGGAAAGCGTGATATGTAAATTAAGTTTAATATATGAAATTCTTTATTCGCGAGTTTGGGAGTTAGGGAATTGTGAATAGGTTGGAAGTGAAGTAAATCGGCAGTGAAACGTATACGTAAACAGTGTAGGAAACTAGAAGTTGGAGCATGAAGAAAGTGATTAGTTTAACTATATTGGAGCCATGTTAATGTCAACGCAAAGGATTAGAAGACCGCAAGAATTCAGGTACTGTGATCTTAAATCAAGTTGATGTTTAGAATTTAAACTAATACGGGCATCATTAAATACTTAAGCTCGGTATAAAGTTATATTAAAATTAGAGCTGCATAGGTGAATATATTCTCTTCAACGCAATCTCATCTCACTCCCATTCTATTACTGATTAAATTTATCTTGCTTAAGTGTTGTTTGTGTCTGAGTTGAATATAGTGATAAATAAAATAATTGAAGTTCATCATGTCATCCGATCATTTAGTTCCTCCCACACCTCTAGCTGGGTCACAGGGAAGAAGGGACGTAAATTTTTCATACCTATTAAAATCAAATGAAAGAAATTCGTTTATACGTTCTACTTAGCAAATACTATACATGTAAATATGCAGAGCTGTTGGACAATTTGTCATTAAATAATTCATTAAGTTGACATTAGATAATTCATTAAATTGTCAAATTTTGTTCAGTTAAATAAGACTTTATGTAATATAGCATATATCAGGTGACCCAAAAGTCCGTTAAAATTTGAGAATTTAATAATTCGCAGAATAATGTAAGTAGAGCAGTTCTTCTCAAACTGCCTATACTTGGGACCCAGTTTTCAATCATTATTTTCATCACCCCCCTTCCGTACAATGACAATGTATTGAATTCAGCAATGATATACTTTGACGTAAAACAACAATACGATTTTCATTATAAACCGTACAAATTATCAAGATAAGTATTAAATTTTGTATATCATTTTATGACATAACCATGGGGTCAGTGGTAATAATTAAACTTGTTCTTAACTTAGTACTGTTAAATTAATTATGAAATACATTGTGCAGTCGTGATACATTTATAAGTGTATTACAAGGTAAACAAAAAAAGTTCTTACCGTTTTTAATGACCCAAAAGAACATGACGTACATGTAGCGTAGCCTATTGTTAGTCCTCGAAGTAATCATCCTCGGCATCTAGCACCTTCTACCAACATGTCTTCAGTTGTTCAATCCCTTTGCGGTAAAACTCGGGGGTGTGGGACGCAAAGAAGTCCGTGAGAGCTTGGCGCACGTCTGCTTCATTGGTGAAGGATTTACCACGAAGATGACTGTACAGGGAATGTGGAAGAAGTGGTAATCTGATGGTGCAAGGTCAGGTGAGTAAGGAGGATGGCACAAAGTCTCCCAACCAAGTCGCAGTATCGTATTCCTGGCCACCCGCGCGATATGTAGCCTCGCGTTATTATGCAATAACAGTACACCCTTTCGATTAACCAGTGCTGGCTCCTTCTGATTCAATGCCTGTTGTACACGTTCCAATTGCTGCGAATACAGGTCCGCAGTGACCGTTTGGCCCGTTGGTAGCAACTCATAGTGAACCACTTGATGACAAGTCCACAAGACACAAAGTATAATATTGCGTGGGTGGATAGGTTGTCTTTCGCTGTGCGGGACAGTATCCTGGGGTGACAACAATGTTTGGAACGCTTGGGTGTATCATACAGGACCCACTCCTTGTCACTGGTCAGCACCCGATTGAATATGAATGCATTACGGTGGCGAGAAAGTAATGATAAACAGGCTGCCACTCGTTGTTGCTTATGGACTTCCAACAGCGTGTGAGGAACCCACTTGCTCAGCCTGTACGTCTTACCTAAGCGGTGCAGATGAAGTCTAACCGTTTCACTGGAAGTGTTGAATTGTCTGGCAAGTTCACCACACGTTTGACTACTGTCCTCCTCAATGGCCGCCTGCAGGGCTTCGTCATCCAAGGCCTGTGGTCGTCCTGTTCGAGCTTTATCACAGAGGGTCAAATCTCCCGACCTGAATTTTTGAAACCAATGACTTGTCGCATGTTCATTGACAGTACTCTCCCAAACGCTTGACATATTCGGCGACTTGATGCAGCGGCTGATAAGCCCCTTTTGAAGTCGTAAAGTAAACAACCTCGAACGAGCTCCTTCGATGCGTTTTTTCGCTTCGCTACTGTACGAGTTTCGATTGATGAATGTGAGCAGTTGACCTGCGTTTATAACAACTGATATTCCTACTGACGGTTTCTTAATTACGTCATACACGAATTTTCATACTTATCCTCACTTCTTTCAATGGAAACGTGCAAACGGCAATAATTTGTCTTGTTTACCTTGTATATGTATGCAAATGTGTATTTTATTTCCTATTACGTCAGAATACATTTTGTTTTGCTTCTTTTCAGTAAATTAATAATTAAAATTTTTGTTTTTGTCTTCTTGGAGAGTTATCACACCCCCAAGGGAATGCGCTCTGCAGTTTAAGAAACACTGAAGTAGAGAGGTAAAAATTGGCACACATGCTTGAAAAGACACGGGGTTTTATTGAAACGAAAAACACGCAATAAATTAGCCAAATGGCGCTGGATAGCGAAATGACAGTAACGCCGCATGAATATCGATCGCGTATAAAATGAACTGTAGTTAGAGAGAAAACGGTGCACCAGAAATAGTAGCATAATGACATTACCAGAAAAGAAATAGTTAGTAAAGCTATACTGTCAGAATGGTGAATCTGTTATTTTAGCCTTACAATCCTTTTGCCATAAGAAGGATGTGAAAGATCTCTTGCTTACATCGGAGGTGAGAATCGCGTTTTTAGCTGCTTTTTCCGTCATTCTTGACCTCCCAGGTCCCTAGACCTTAATCCGTGTGATTATTGGTTGAGGTGTTACCTAAAGTAGCAAGTCTACCGTGATCGACCCGACCTCATTAAGTTAGGAAAGATCCATCCCTCAATAAAACAACAACATCCAATGGGATTTTTTTACCATAGCTAGAGATATGCTGAAAAGTGCTATTATCAACATTTTTCCTTTAGCTAATGGTATTGTTTATGAATGTCGCCGATATGTTGAACATTTGTTATAAAGAACATCATTTATTTGCTAAAAATCAGTTGTTATGCAAATTATTGTTTATGTTATAAAAAGCGCTATCTGTTGGACATTTTTGGCATTTTTTTGTTTTGAATAAAAACCTTTTCATTGCAAGCATGTGTATCAACTGCTACCTCTGTGCCTACATTATTCCATGAATTATTGAATTTTTAAATGTTAATGGACTTTTGAATCACCTGGTACATATAAAGAACAACAAACGAATTTATATACATAAACTTAAAAAAATCAATTGACTAAAACGGAAAACTAATATGTTTCCTATAGCGGTCACTGACTTAGGGTGGTGAAGTAGGGTAAGGATGCTTTGTGGAATCCCAACTTTCCCCTTCAGCAGAAAATTTATACATAATAGTACATAAAAAAATGAAGAAAACAAACCAAGATTGAGAAAAATCTTTGGCGTACCTATTGCATGTATAATCTTACCTTAATCTATTAGATAATTAAACCAAAAAATATAACTATTTATAAATTATCAAAGTTTCAAAAAGATACTTAATAAGTGAACATAAAAGAAAAATACTAAAGCCAATCAACATGACATTTTCTGTTGGAATGAGACTAACTAAAGGATTCAAAATGAGTTTTAGATTGTGAGATTTTTGAAGAAAAGTTCAATATCTTATGCTTAAAAATATTGCATGCTTTCTATTATAATGTACTTGAGTTTGAAGTTACTTAGGAGGACTGATTAAGGAATTTCAATTTTCTACTGAGTCAATATGTCGTGACTGAAAGCCACCCTTACACTACTGAATGAAATCTGAAAATACTACTGGATGTGTAGGCGGACTTAAATGATCAAAAGACATAATTGCAAATCAAATAGATTTATTGATTCTAATCAACACATAAGTTAGACACACACAATTCAATTAAGAAAAACAAATAAGAGTGGAGTACGAAACGGGGAATCACTACTAGCGGAATATTCAGAACGTCAACTGAATCTAGGAAAGCTTAAAAGCGCACAAGTACAGCTACTTCACGTACGAATATTCGCAATATCTTAAATAAAATCACTGACCCTATACTTTACATCGGCTGTTCGTTCGTGATGATTTCTGCCTTTTTAATGGCTGTGAGAATGGGTGAAAAATCCACGCTCTGTAATAAGGATTTTTCTATCTTCAATCCGCTTCTCCTCGCGTAGCTCCACACTTAACAGGCTATCTACGATTGTCAACAACTTCGTGCTGACGCCTCGATCTTTAATTCACTTAACTTCACTTTCCTATCACTTCACTTTACTTCACTTTCATAACTCGCGAAACCCGAACTTATATAATATATCTTATTCGCATAAATCACGCCTGGTCTCGGTGAAGATTGGTTGAAATAAATAAATTATTTTAGGAAAAATAGATGAGGTTAGTTAAGACCGTATAGATCCGTCACAAATAAAGCAGCTTAAGGTAACTGGGACATCTGCGAGAAGGAAAAATGAACATTTTTTGAATCAACTTTAAATGGATCTCACGTACTTAAATTTAAAGCAACGGAAATAAAATTTTACGTTGAATTATCTATATATTTATGTACTTTTAATGTAAAAAAATCATTTTAAATTACAAATAAATCTGTAACAGCAATAAATAATCAACAACTATTTTTTTTTCTAGCATGTTCTTACCTTTAGGTACACTTTGCATAAAATCTACCGCATATGTAGCTATAAATCTTCACGGAGTTTTTGTAAATATAACAATCCATAAAATGAACGAAATGAAATTTTCAAAAATAAAGTTATAAAATTTAAAATTTTTTTAAAGTTAGTGATTCAAATTTTCTTTAAATTTTATGCGAAATTTGTACTTAGAAACTAAGTTTTGCCCCGAGAGCATCCAAGCCAAACGGACACTCAATGCATTTTTTACATGCCGCTAGATCGTATAATATGGAGGCTGTCGACTTTCTGCATCATGAAAATCCACTGACTTTGGCCGGGGTCGAATCCACAACCTTGGGTGCAGAAGTCCTGCATCAAACCCTCTAAGCCACCCAGCCGGCCCTGCGTGAATGTAGGGGACTATTCCGAGAACTTTTTGACTCTGGTAGTAGAGGGGTTGATGAACGTTAAAACTGTCAATGTCCTCCGGTAGGCATGGTGTGGTAGTTTGGAAAAGAAGGTGTTAGCTCAGGTGTTATCCTCGTCACTTAATCAAGGTTCAAAAGTCTGGGGTCCATCGCCAGTAGTCTTCGTGTTGCTTTATAATGATGAGTCAATAAATGCTCACTAAATGATATTTAATACATTTCTAAAGTATGGCAACTATGATCTCTGACATTCAGTCAATCCTTGGTAATGAATCGCTGGATGAATCAAAGCAACCATTTTTAGTATAGTTTGTTTGCGACATAACACACATATCTTGAAATGTGTTGATCTAAATTCTCTCTTGTGGAATTATTTACCATTTCGCTTTGTTCTACTTCAAAATACGTACTCTCTTCATTGCAGAAAATGTTTGGATATGTACCCTAGCTCATTTTTATTGGCTATTTTGCTTAATTTGGATTTTCCCTCTAGCGCCCAAATGAATCCAGTTTCCTGAGGTCCTACTGTATTAAAGAGTATAATAAATGAAATTTTTAAAATTAAAACTTAACGCAATAGGTATAAATGTTTTTCACTTTGTTTCAAAGGAATTTTCGAATTCGGAAGTTTTAAGCAATCTATGCATTTTTAGTAGTTTTATTCAATGTTAAAATTAGGATTGACAAAAATATCAACGAAAATTTCATTGTTGTCCTATCGATTTGTATTTCTTTGAAAGTACTTGGAATATATATGTTGTCGTTGTTGTTGTTTCTGTCGTGTCCTTCCCGAAGGGAAGGAATGAAAGTTGTCAGAGCCTGTGAGACAGGTTGGACATTTTTTACGATAGATGGCGTCACCAACTATCTCCACCTCCATAGTTTAGGCATGGAACTGAAGGGGAGGGAAATATTCTCCAGCCCCCTGCACTCGTAGTTTCTTCTGCGACCGCCCACAAGACTTTCGGACCCACTGATTTAACGAACACATACTCCGTGTGTACTCGGCGGTATTTGGTGCATCGAACCCAGGCCCTCCGGTCTGGAGTCCGATGCTCTAAACACAAGGCTACCCATGGCCCTTAATATATATGTTACCGGCAAAGTATGAAATGCCAGCATTCTATAGAATGCCTAGGCATTGTATAGAATGCCTGGCGTTTTTAGCAAAGTATGAAATATAAGATTTATTACATACTTTGCGAAGACATTTTATACAATGGCCAAAGGTATTTAGGTAAAGTATAAAAAATGGTAATGATAAGGCTATTAATATCATTTAATTACATTCCTAAAAATACAAATGTTATTCTGACAAAATAAGGAGAGAACGATTAAAAAAATTATTCAAAATACGTAAAGAAAAATGAAAGTTTTACCAAACAAAATTTATGTCTTTCTTATTAAGGAAAACAAAACTTTCATATAAAAAATGAGAAATTACTTGTTGCAACATGTTAGGCTTAATCACATTTTGAATTATATTTTGTTACATTTTTCACACAAAGACTATTCTTATGTTGGTACTTTATTTTTCACATACATTTGACTATTCCTTGGCCGCTTCTATTGAACTTAGCTATTGCAACTGATAGGAGAGGAATTTTGAGGTCAGGAACATTTGTAATTCTAAGCAAGTTCGTAGGGCACAAAGTGCGAATTGTGATTTTACATATACTTCCTTCAGAAGTTTAAGTCGATAGAAATCATACTATTTCTCACTCATTACAAGCGTCAATACATTGGCATTCAGAAAAAATTATCATAGTTTTACAACAATACTTTTTAAAAAATAATTTTTTGTTTTTTCTGGCAAGGTTTATGAAGGTGGATGTACAGTTCAATATCATAATGTGCAACATTTTTGCATTTGGTTGAAAGTTTTTTCAAAATTCTATCACATCCTCAAGTGAGTGAGGGAGTGAATATTTACGTCGCACAGTTCAGCTACTCGAGAACTTTTGGAGACGGACCTCGTCATTTTGAACCATGGCCAAGTGACGAGGATAACACCTCTAAGCTGGTGCCCCTTCTCTTAATTACCACACCAACGGGAGGACGTTTGAACTTTCGACAGATTTAACGAGCATCGCGCTTCCCTACAAGGCGGGACTTCAGCGGTACTAGGCTCGAGCTATCATGTCCTCAAAATCCGTGACGTAATACTGTATAGCAGTGGTTTCCAACCTTTTTACCTTTCTGACCATTCAACGTTTAATAATTTTACCGTGGGTCGTTGGTTATTTATATTTTAGATTGTTTCGACTTAATATATATTTAACTGTATTTAAACATGCCTTCAGAATAAAATTCAGTTGTAACAAAAATGAATATAAAGGGATTTTACATGAAATATAAAGTGATTTCTATATGGAAAAAAATGCACAAGAGAGAAATACATACCAGTAATACAGTTGAAATTGTTGGGGCACAACCCTCGAATTATATCCGACCTCAGACCTCAACCCCCAACACCCAAAATTATAAACGTGCCTACCCGATACTGGTGCAGGTTCCAGAAATTTAAGCACACCCCCACTTGCTCGAATCCACAAACACAGAGATACCACTTACTTGGGTAGTATAAAAATCTTTATTTACATAAAATCCATATCTTTATACTCTAAAACATTAAAAAAGAACTTTTACAGAAAAAAGAGCTAACTTCAGAAATAATAAAGGGTTTTAGGGGGTGTTAATTTTGTCTCGAGGGGTGAAAATGTAAACAATTTTCAAACAGGTATACTTCTTTTAAATTTAAATTAAGTAATTCGAATCTTTTACATGTTATTTACAAAGAATTATGGTTTGAAAAAGTACAAAATGTTTTAAAATATAATCATAATTTTAAAAGTTATAAGCATATGCAAACAAGAAATAATTTTGTAATAAATATTAAGTAATTTTTGCGTTACGCACGCTATTTTCTAAAATAGTAACCTTTGATGCATAAAACTTTATAGAATTATAAAATGTATCATACTCTTTAAGCCCTAGTAAATTAAGAATAATATATCTTAATATTTAAAAATATTGAAATTTTTAAAAAATTTTGAAAATATAACTTTTTATTTTTAAAAAATATAATTTATTATTCTATTTATTTAAATTTACTACGGTGTAATAAGGATACATTTAACTTTATAAATCAACTTATTGCTAATAATTAAAGCTAATACTTTTGAAAATAGCATGCGCGCCGTAAAACTTAATATTTTGTATTTTCATATGCTTATAATTTTTAAAATTATGATTATATTTTAAACATTTAACCCTTTTCTGGAGCCCCATTTCTTTATAAATAATGTGTAAAAGATTAAAATTATTTTATTTTAATTTCAAAGAGTTATATGTATTTGAATATTGTTTTTATTTTCAGCCCTTCAGAAAAAGTTAACACCCCTGAGACCCCTTATGCTCCTTGAGTGGCCCACGCGATACCATTGATACCATTTGATCCACGGACCGGGGATAGGGACCACTACTGTATGAACTGACGCCTTCCTTAGCAGGTTAAATGAGTGTAATTTCATTTTCTACACAAACATTACATCATAACTATTCAATTACCAATAACTCTTGGTTTCCTCCTTAGTAGTCATTATGTTTGCATTTTGTACAACAATTATTAACATCTAGTAAGTAATGTCAGTTCAGAATTTTTTTTCTTCTCAGCATTAACTCGAATTTTTCCCAGCCCGTCGACAAATAATTGCTTCATGTCTATAGACCAGGGGTCAGCAACCTTTTAGCTGAGGCGTGTGAAACCAATCTACCAATATGATTCAGTGTATCACACAATAGGGCATTTTTGGAACAATTCAGAAATGGACAAATTTGTTGAGTAATGCAAAGTGCCACTGAGAATTGTACCGCGTGCCATATGTGGCACGTATTCCAAAGGTTGCCGACCCCTGATATAGACCATGACTCCTTCTCCTACACTATAGCTTGCACCTCCATTTTCACACACACAGGAAAAAACCAATTATTTCTTGAAATAGTTTAAGTAAAATTGAGTATTTTGGCACAGTGCCGAACAAACCACAATGTTCAACTGACAAATTCTGAGCCTGAGGCACGCGTTAAAAGGCTCGTGTCTTGCTACGCAATATTCGGAACGAATCGGAGATGTATTTCATACTTTGTCGGTTTCTCATTAGGCATTCTATAGAATGCCTAGGCGATGTGTGAAATATGAAGCATTTCATACATTGCCGGCTAGTCTTAGGCATTCTATACAATGCTAAGCCTCGTATAGAATTCCAGATTTCATACTTTGCCGGTAAAATATATATTAGAAATAAGTTTATAGAAATAGCATAAATAAGTATTATGCACAAAAAAAAAATTCCTTATTATAAAGCCTTTTTGTCAATTGTGTTTTTGAAAATTTTCTAGTTAGAAATTTAACCTTTCGATCAAGGGAAAGCCTATTTTAAGTTTTTTAGATGAATTTTTAAAAGAAACCACATTTTTACGTGCATATTTTTTATAAAAAATCTTCGTAAATATAAAAAATAGTTAATCATTATGTGTGTGTTTTTTAAGGAAAACATTGAAAAACACAATTCGAATATATGAATACATTTAAATTCCTTCTTTTAAATGACATCACGTTATTTTTTATTTGCTGAAATCGCCGGAAGAAAGTTATTACCGTAAAATTAGGCGTTCAACGCGCACTGTACTTCAAGATGCAATTTTAAATTTTTGGGTATATTCACCGTATAACGCGCAGCTCATTTTTTACGAAGAAATCTGAAATGTACGTGCGCAATGCTCTCATGTTTTGAAGTCATTTATTCGAGGTATTATTTTAAGCTTTATAAAAATTAGTATACTTCTAGAACGACAACCCCCTTTAAGTTCTCATAAGGAATGTCTCTTCTTTTAAATAAACAGTATTTGATACATGTAGAAGTCTAAAATTTCTGCTATTCTCATCTCTTTTTTGTTATTTTTAAAGCCCTCATTTTTATCTCATTTTTATAACGTGCACCAGTTAACTTTGATTTAAATTTTTGTATTAAAAGAGCGCGTTATACATCGGATTTTACGGTAGATAAAACATTAAAACAGTCGAGATTTTTCCTTTATACTGAAGTTGCGCGCTTATCCGGCAGGACAGAACCGAGTAATTTAACCACTATACTAAAATGATCACTTAGTACGGATGTTGTTACTGGCTTATATAGAAGATACCACTTTATATTGCCCACCAGTGAGTCGGTAAATAGGCGAACGAACGATACATTTGTTATGTTGAGCGTGTTGCGTGAGCAGTGTCAAGTGAGTCTGACGAGTTTTTTCGGTTGCTCTTTTTGTGGGTAGATGGCGCCACGACAGTTTAGAAGGTTGCCTTTTTCTGAGTACAGCCAGGGTCACCAATGAAGTGGCGCGCTTATCTGGCAGAACAGAACCCGGGACCTTTGGATCCAAAACCGAGTAACTTAACCACTATACCAAAATGATCATCTTAATACGGAGGTTGTTACTGGCTTATATAGATGATACCGCTATAATACCTTCCATGTATAATAATGTGAAGCAATTTTTTTTCGAAATAAATGAAAGTATGTCAAATAATTTTTATGTGGCAAAAGAAAAGAAATGGGAAAAATAAAGAAAACAAAGCGCCAAAAGCACAACCAAAAGTAATATCAATTTCATTATGATATATCTCTTTATAGCAAAAGCTAATGCTTGATATTTAAATATTTTAAATTTTCTGGATCTTAAGTAGTTTTCAACTGCTACTCCTCTTATGATTTTCCTACCTGTCTTCGAAATTGACATAAAGCCTGAAATAAAAATGGCGCTTCTCCTTCAGGGGACGTTTGATCCTCCGCCATTGACGTCTTCCTTTTTCACTTCCACTTCATTTCTAAATCCATTTAAGTAAATTCAACTATCAGCAGGATTCTAACTTTTCTATTTTTTCTTTCACCTGTTTAAAAGTAAAAAAAAAAAAACTATCTTTTTTTAGCTTTTTCAAAGAAGTTGGGAACATTTTTTGAAGAAATGTCAAAGAACTTCCCTCCCTCGTGCGATATATAGTGAAATACGTTTAACGCGAAAGCGCTTAAGATGAAATATCGGTTGATGAGAAATAATTCAATAATCCCATCAAACTACATCGTTTTTCATATACTTTTCTTCTCTTAACAAGAAACGAAAATCGCTTAACACGAAAAAATTTATTTTCTGGGAATGAACAAAATACGGAAAAAGATCAGCTTCGCAAACGAGATTTAAGAGGAGTGTTTGAGAAGGTTTCTGTATTTTTGAACTTACTTATAGTACCATATCGGAAGAATTCGTTGCAGTAGATGAAGATAATATGTGTATAGAGCCAATTATGGTGGATAAAGACATTTTGGAGTTTGTTCAAAAAATATCATTGAGGCAAATTACGACGATGAAAAGGAAATAAAGCAGCTCCTACTCCCACGTCATCCAAAATGAGGAACATCATAAGTAGTTATTTAGATGCACATTCTCCAAAGGTGAAATGAATAATAAAATGGCGACATCGAGCAATTTGTAGAAAATTTGATGTTAAAAAAGACAATTCAAAGAAAATTTTATCAGATTATTCTCTAAAACATTCAATAAATAAAGTATTTTTCAAAAAACTTGAAAACTTTGTATTAAATTTCATTTTCTTGTGAAAGTTTTTATTTCATTGATTTTTACTAAATACCTGCGCATATATATATCTATGTAAGTCAAACGTACTCTAATAAACTTAATTTTGTAAAATATATGTTTTTTTTTGCAATACCCTTTAATACGAAAATATATTCCAGTCCCCTCAGTTTCGTGTTTCACTATTTTCACTGTTCTTAGTAGTTCTCTTCATCAGGGATGACAAACTAGTGTCCCTATGAATAAATTCAAATTTTGGAAAAGCAATATTATTACTCTCGTCAATGGAGTTTTGCTCAATTTTGATTTCATGAATCAATATTACGCCATATTCTCTGTCAGGTATTTCATATAATTTTAACAAGTATTAAATGCCAGTTCATTTTATAATTACATCTACACTCTGTCTCAAATCAAGCAACAAATAGAAAAATATTCATAAAATGAAAACAATTTACTGAAACACACTGGATTTCTGACGTGTTGTTGAACAGAAGGAAAAAGGAAGACCGCAAACAAGGTGGATGGATAAAGTAGAAAAGTGGTTTATAGAGACTTGGGAGTCAACCGATGGAAGAATGCAGCATCGAATAGATCAAGATGGTGTAAGTCGACTGAGACAGCCTTGGCGGTAAACGGCTGTAGCGCTTGAAAAGAAGACGAAGTTGAACAAAAGAAGCAATGTTAGGCAGAAAATAAGAGGAAAATAACAATTAATTTACAAATAAGCAATATATTTAATGAAGTCCCCAACGTGCCCTAAAGAATGTTTAGTTGCAAACATTTATCAATAGAGTGTATGACCTTGGATATGAAGGCTCGACAACGTCGATTCATATCTGCAAGCAGGTCGTCCATTACCCTGTGGGAGATCTGTACCCATTCTCGAAGAAGAAATGTAGTCAAGTCACTAAGGCTCTGAGAAAGATTTCAAAGAACAGAAAGACGTTTACCTAGCATGTGCCAAACATTTCTATTGCATTAAATTTGGGTGAATGTCCTGGCCATTTCATTTGAAGTAGCGTTTCACGTTCTAAATGCTGATTGACAACGCGAGATCAATGTACTTGTGGTTTTTTTTCCATAGACATGGGCTAAGGCCTCATAGCTGTTACATAAAAGCGAAAAAATAGGTTGCGGATTGAATTCCGATGAATAACTGCAGTCACTAAACTGGGATAATAGACGTGGAGGTCAATGCACAAACTAGGAAACCAGCAAAACTGTAGTTGTGTCTTTCAGTGATATTGTGAGCTTGAGATCGAATTCCTGGGGTTTTTCAGATCCGTACCCTTCGGGAATCATTATTTATAAAGAATATGAAATCGACCATTAATGTGGTATCCCATGGATGTGATTTTGAGCCCCCTGTTAAATGTCAAGACGTCCATTGAGTGCCATTGACGTCCCTAGACGTCATTGGCACCCAAACTGATGGCCATCTGAAATACAGATGATTTTCATACCGTCATCTGCAAACAGTTTGTCATGATATCACTATTCTTGATGGTGTCACAATGCTCGAAGAAAGTTGATGGGTTGAAATCGTCTGAAAACGACGAGCTCACAAGGAGAGTGCAAGGTTTGGGGGTCACAGATTTAGTTAAAATGTTGTATGATGGTAGATTTAGTTTCCCTGTTGGAGGAAGATATATGGTTATAGGGGCTATATTACTGTATAATTTTTTAGATATTTGCAATTGAAGATGCAATTAACTCGACATACAAAGCAACAGCTGCCTATGCAACATACTGCTCTAATTCGATGAGCAAGATCCTTTTCGAAATTATGTTTCAATTGCTTTTATGATAAGTTTCACCATTGTACTGACAATGAGGGAAAAGAAGCTAGTCATATTTTTATACTAATTCTGTTAATCTGACAAATGTTTTATTTATTGTTTCCAGGCACGACTAACTAGCAGTTAAAGGGCTTTTCTCTTGTTCTTCTTCTGAAATGCCTTTATGGTTTTGTAATATATGTTATTCTGCCCTTAAGCGAATAATAGTGAAAAATAAAAACCTTTTAAGAATTCTAGTCATTAAAGACATTTCTCATTTTCAGTTTAATTAAACTCCATTATGTATCTTTATATAAAAACAGACATAAAATTTAAAAAAAAATGATTTCCCGCTTCACGGACTCGCAGCTCCTAACTACGAGGAACACCAATTCGTTGCTGCTATGCTAAGCCCATTACGTGTTAACTACAGAACTGAATTTAAAGAGTGAATCATCAATTGTAAATATCTAAAAAGTTATTGAGTAAGGGCCCCTATATAATCATATATCTTTATCAACAGGGAAACTAAATCTGCCATCCTACAAAATTCGAACTAAATCCATGACCCCAAGACCTTGCACTTTCCTTGTCAGATAAAGGTCCTAGCGGGTGGTTGTAATCTTGGAACGTCCAATATATTAACACCTTATGATTCCTTTGATAGCGATTCCACAAGTGGCTGTTTATCAACTGATTGACATTTAACGTTCGGGAAAACTCTGATGGTCGTTCTCCAGAATGGATCTATTCTATTCTATTGTATATCAGCGTATGTTTTACTTCAAAAGCCGTCAATAACTCATTTTCAGAAATTTGGATTAAGAAATAACACCAAATAAGAGTAACTTCCACGCAATGAAAGAAATAGCAATTGCTGAAATAAATCTGTTTTTATGTCTGTCGCACTACGCGCAGCATTATGTGTGGTAATGCAAATATTTATTACAGAACACTATTTACGCATCTCACTGTTAGGTAAATATGCAAATTTTGTTACCGTAACCTTTATTCTTGGGTTATTCTTGTTTTACTGTTAGTTGATTATTTTTGAGACAGAGGGTACCATTTAAATGTATTGAATTTAAAAATAATTTGGTCTCAATAGAAAATTAAACACAACACACACACACAAAACACACACACACACACACACACACACACACACACACACACACACACACACACACACACACAACACACACACACACACACACACACACACACACACACACACACACACACACACACACACACACACACACACACACACACACACACACACACACACACACACACACACACACAGTTTAGCCGGTGGTGTTTTATTTCGATTGTTGATATCCGGTTTTAGGAAACCTCTTCAGAATTAATTTTCTACTTTGTTATTCACTCACATGTAATGTAAATGGACAACCCCCTTTGTATTTCATAATTAACAGGGACGAACACGCACACAGACACAAAAGACATAGCGAAAGCAAGAGGCGACGATTACACGTTGAGGACAAACGGACAACGAGACAGAGAGGAACAAAGAACTGCCTTTTAACTGGGCGGGGAAGGTAGCGTGACTTTTGCTAACAGAAGCTCTGATTTGTCAGAAACTACCACCCGATAGTTTTTGACGAAATCTTACTATTCGATTACAAATAAAATCCCGATTATGTGGGTAGGCCAGTTAAAATAATTAAACGCAAGTCCTGAAGAAATGGACCAAATAATTAAAAAGTTACTAAAAATGATATTAGAGGGAATTATATACACTGCTGGCCACCGTAAATGCAACACCAAGAAAGATAAGAGGATAGCACAACAAAATTTATTTTGTAGATAACATGTTGACCAAGTATCAAATGATTAAATTTATAGACTTCTGTGAAATGTGGTTCCTGGCAGAATCAGTAGCCAGTAGCCGCCAATGTTGGAGATCACCGCTGCAACACGCCTCGGCATTGATTCAAAGAGAATTTGATGTGTTCTTCTTGACCAAACAGCTTCCACACGTTGCCAAAGTTGATCTGGTGTGGCAGCTGGGGGTGTAATCTGGGTCAATCATTGAACAACCATGGGCCACATGTTTTCTATCGGTGAAAGATCCGGAGAGCAAGCCGGCCACGGAAGCAATTCAATCTGGTGATTGACGAAGAACCTTTGGACAATGCGTGCCACGTGTGGTCGCTCATTATCCTGTTGAAATATGGCTGTGGTTAAGCCCTGAAAGTAAGGAAGGACAACTCGCTCCAACACCTCGGAAATGTAGCGCTGGCTGTTTAAAGTACCGGCAATGCGTACTACAGAAATGCGAGAGTGATATCCAATACCGCCCCATACCATAATACCCGGTGCAGGACCAGTGTGGCGGTGCATAATGCAGCTGTTTAGCATTCTCTCTCCACGGTGTCTCCAGACTCGAATCCGACCATCGTGGTGTTGCAGACAGATGCGTGACTCGTCAGTAAAGACAACTTCATTCCATTCTGCCGCCGACATCCTTCTTTCATCGCACCATTGTTGGCGGAGACGTCTGTGGTTCTGCGTCAAGGGTAGACCAAGCAATGGACGTCTTGCGGACAGACCACTCTGCTGTAAACGGACGTCGAATGGTACGCGCAGACACTGAATGATGCGTTACAGACTCAATGTGCTGTGCTATGGTTCATGATGTGACTGAGCGATCAGTCACTGCCTTACGCACAATTTGCCTGTCCTCACTTGAAGTGGTGCACTGAGGTGGATGCGATCGACCACGTCGCTCCGTCTTTCCCTCCTGCATCCAACGATCACATATTCGCATTACAGTTGTTTGGTTTCGTCCAACACGACTACCGATTTCCCTGAAAGATAATCCACAATCTCGGTAGGCTACTATCCTTCCTCTGTCGAACTCGGATACTTGATAAAAAGCTGATCGCTGCTTTATACGAGACATAACTGATCGTTTTTTTTAAAAAAACCACAAGAAAAACACAATTGGCGAACTTGAAATCGTCGAAATCTCCAAGCCTTAAATAGCGCTTTGAGGTGGCGCCACAGGCGTGCGTGATGTGTGTCTGCGCTGAAATTCTAATAATTTGCATATCTCACTTCCGCTAATGCATGTTGTAAATTTCATGTTTTTTGCGGGCTTCCTTCAGGGTGTTGCATTTACGGTGGCCAGTAGTGTATATATATTTATGCAAAAAACATATTTATTCAAGCAAAGTCATGTTGTCTTCTTTTGAAACATTGCTATAAAGATTTTCTCCTCTCATATCGCTGCGGAAATCCTTCATTAATCATCGTCGTGCATTGAATTCTTTCGACGCTAAGTCTTGATGTCATTGTAAGTGGGAATACTTGAATATTACTACTCTGCCAGCAGTCAAAAACTTTGCTCTTCTGCCAGTGGCATTTGAAAAAAATTGCTATGTATTGAAATTTTAAGTAGATCATTTTTAATAAAATCAAAATTTTATCTTTAATACGTTTTAAATCATCCTCAAATCTTTTTACCTTTCAAAAGCAATTAAATTCGAAATCTTGGTTGTAAATAGAGCTTGATAAAATCAAGCGAATGTTGTTTTTTTTTGCCAATATCATTGTATTCCTCTTTGTACTGAGTATATCATTTGGAATATTTTTCGCTGACTTCATCGGAGTGAGTGAGTGAATATTAACGTCGCACTGTTCATCTACGGGAGGGCTTTTGGCAACGGACCTCGTAATTTTGAACCATGGTCAAGTGACGTGAACATCACCTGAGTTACCCCCCTCTCCATACTACTACACCACACTAACGGAAGGACGTTTGAGCTCTCGACAGATTTGACGTGCATCGCTTTAGTGGTACTTGGCTCGAACTTGTGTCCCGCCGTATAGGGGATTGATACACGTTAAATCTGTCGAGAGCTCAAACGTCCCCCCGTTGGTGTGGTGTGGTAGTTAGGAGAGTGGGGGCCAGCTCAGGTGTTGTCCTAGTCACTTGACCATGGTTCAAAATTACGAGGTCCGTCGCCAAAAGCCCTCGTGTTAATATTCACTCACTCACACGAGGATGAACATTTATTATTATGAAATAAAACATTTAATTATAGTGTAATCACAAATATATCTAGGATTTAAAATATAGTTTTGGATTTCAACTGAAAATTCTGAAAACCGATTTTACAAGCGAAATATTTCCTTTCTTTACAGAAAATTAGACAAGAATTTAAAAGAAAGAATACGAATAAGGGAAATCTTATAAGCATAAATACTTTGAATTTAATTTAAAATGAATCTTCTATTATTCCCTTTTTTAAGATGGTCAAGTTATTACAATACTGAGTGAAATTATTCAATTATTTGTATAAATATATAAATATAATATTTTTCACAATATTCATAATTTTTAAAGAATCTTAAGTGGTGTAAATTATTCTTTCCTTCTATAAAAAACGCTTTTATTGTAGAATCTTAATGCGCACAAACACGCATTCACGCACAGGCACTTGCACTTGAATTTTCATTATATTCGATTTGCATCAAACACATGCATGCTATTTAGTCTCAAAAAACTGAATACATTTCAAAATATTTTGCGCAACTTTTTCCAGAAAAAATTTCTAGTTTGCATTCATTAAAAAAAATCACTCCAATATATTTTTTTCTTACATTTGTGTTTTCATGGCAATAAGAAATTTGAAATATTATATGAAAGACAACCGAAGTTTTTCACATATCATACATGTACAAATATACATGAAAGACAACTACATTTTACATCATATCATACATGAACACACTGGCCAATAAATTAGAATCCCAAGATCAATATTTTATTTGACCACCTTTTGCACGAATAATTGCTCTGATTCGTTTGGGCATCGAGTCTACATGCTTCTGGAGTGCATTTACATTCAGAGAATACCGTACATTGGTCATGCAGTGTTTTAGATCTTGTAAATTTGCTGGAAGAAGCTTCTGTCGGATATGTCTTTCCACCATCCCCCCCCCATTTTCTATACGGCTAAAATCCGGGCTATATGCGGTGGCCAGAGAAGGTGTTGGAGAAGTCAGACTAATGTTCAGCGAACTAATTTTGAACTCTACTTTCATGATTTTTGATTGGATTATCCGACATCCAAGGGAAAAATGCATTATTTCTGGGTGCACTTGATCTGCCAGTATATTTAGGTATCTTATGGCTGTTTGTTTACCCGTGGGGAACACCAGGCCACTATTTCATGCCTACAGAATATGCCCCATATCTTGATACTTAAACCAGACTCTTGCACAGGGCGAATAAGGCAAGATGGATTCATTGTTTCCTGAGGTTCTTGCAGAATTCAACGTCATCCATCAGTGCAAAATAAGATGTAACGCGATTCATCAGGCCACATCTGTTTCCGATGTCTAGTGTCGTCCTTCCTGACAACACTGCAAACGAGTTTTTGCATTTTGGGCAGAAATGAGTGGTTTTCTCTCAGGCACCCGACTAATCATTTCTAATTCTCTAAGCATGGTTCAAGCTGAAATCTGTCAAGAAGAGCTTTGGTTGACGATTTGTGTCAGTTGAACCCCCGTAGAGATCCTGTTTTGACGTACAATTCATTGGAGACGACACCGATCACGCTGTTGGAAAACTGTGGTTGAACCGCAGTTGCCTCTTCTAGAAATGGAATGTGGGATCTGATTCTGACGTTTGAAATCTTTGATTTTTTTGAAATTTTGCACTTCAAGCAGAAATGAGTGGTTTTCTCACAGGCATCTAACTATGCATTCCTATCCTTTGCAATTAGCTGCGCATGGTTCGAGCTGATTGTTGGAAAGAGGCTTAGTTGAAGATTTGTGTCAGTTGAAGCACAGTAGACTTCTTGCTCTGCCATACATTCGTCTAAGAAAACTATGCCCGTGAACACTATTACACTACTATAGATGGCTGTGGGTTCTCATTCCAATTTTGAAAATCTTTGATATGGCTTCTTTTGAGAACCTCGTGAGATTTTCTGTCTTCGAAAACGGGGTCACTATTAAACGAGCCCCAATAGTAAGCCCCTTTTCAACTGTGGAAAGATCTATCGTTTTTCCCATTTTGCATCATTCATCGTGTGAAAAGCACTCTTACATCTTAACTTATACTAGCATTCTAACAACGTGTAACCTACGTCATAAAAAATTTGCTTACTTTCCTAGCACACATTCAAATGCAAATCTCAAATGTTTATAATTCGTTGGTCAGTGTGTGTATTTTACATAAATACATGGACAGTTCATATTTTTTTTACAAAATCATATGTTTTGCAAAAACAAATATGAAATTGGCATAAACTATAAATTCATTATTATTAATATTTATACTACTAATATCTTTTAAATTACTGATTTATGAACGGCATTTCTTTATTTACTGGATAAAAATGAATATTTTTCAGATTTCGTAATTCCTGTAAGACATCGCTCAAAGATAACATTCATAATGCGTATAATTAGAAATTATTATTGAAAATGAAAGAGCATTTCAGGCAGTATATTTGTATAAAGTCTTGCAAACATGTATGAGTTAAGGAAAAAGATGACAAATTATTTTCTTCCATAATTGAATTGGCATCAATATATATCACATGGATGCATTAGAATGAAGTATTTTCGAAAGCAAATAAAAAAAGAAAACTCATAGTTTTTCACCTATTCTAAAATTGTATCAACCTTCCTTGTTTAAAATTAACTTTTTATAATAGCACTTTCATATCTTAGGGAAAAAAAGGAAGATTTTCCACATTGTTATTGGTATTCCAAATAGTACAACAAATAACCATTTAATGGAAAGAGAAAAAAATGCAGACCAAAACGAAGTATCAATCGAGTAAAGGATCTTCAAATCAATCTATTATTAGCTAAAAATAATTTGTGGAAATTTTAGTTTCCTTTCCGTACCAATCTTAATAAACCCCTGACTATCCCTCTTATTTTTCTACTCTTCCTATGATAGAAAAGGCAAATAAACTAAATACTTCACCTTCAGGTGGCGCTTTCCTTCTTTTGCTCTATTTTTCCTTTATCGCATCTTAACCCTAAATCTACTTATATGCCCCCATTCTTTATATTGCAGCACCTTTCAGAAACGTTCATTCTAAAAGTTATTAAACTAACTTTATTAAGAAACGTCAGGAAATCTTCCTTACCTGAAAGAAGATTTATTTTTTAATTCTACTTCGAATGACAATGATTATTGTATTTTGAAGAGATGAAAGGTATCTCTCCTGCTGTGACTCCTTTCGTATCTTATATTTTTCTTCTCTTATGAGAAGTTTCTCACTTGCAAATCAATATCTGTACTCTGACATTTTATTTGAGATTGAAAAACTTCTTTTTTTATATTTTATTTATTATATTTAGCTTCTTTTGTTTTCACTTATTCATTTGTTTCTTTCAGGGTAAATGTAATTAAAGTTGTGATTTCAAAACACTCTAATTTGAAGACTGCTGATCAGAATGACCAGAATTATTGTCCAATAACGAAAATTTTTTTGGGAGAAGGAAAAATAGTTCAAAAATATGCTGATGGGTGGCACTGTCATCGGGAAAGCTATAATGGATACGTCAAATACAGGAATGTTATTAGCCGAAAGGAAACGATAGACTCGAAGAGTTGATGACAAATTTAATGATAATTAAATGTTTGTTCAATGACTTAAAACAAACATCAAAAGGATGAATGTTTATGCCCACCGCCTTGTTCCGTTATTAGCAAAATATATATTGCACGGCACATTGGAGGGTATGTGTGGATGCTATCCATGTGGTGCATGATGTTGCCTTCAAATTGTCCAGATTCGCAATCCTTCCTCTGTAAACAACATCCTTCAGGTGTGTCCAAATCCAGAAATCACTGAGATTCTAATCGGGGGAACGTGGTGGCTAAGTGTCAGAAAATGGCGGCTAATGACTCTATCATCTCCGAAATTAGCAACCAGCAGCTGCTTCGCAGGAGTGGCAATGTGTGGTAGAGCACCATCGTGCATGGATATTGTGCGATCACCACTGCTGAACTGACACTGCTGAAGTGTTGGAAGATCATGGTTACTCAAAAGGGTTTCATATCACTTGGCAGTGGTATTGCAGGTAACGGTATCCACAGTTGTGATCTCCACGAAGATGAGTGGACTGACGACAAATGCTGCTTGCCATTATTGAACACCATACAGTCACTCTTTTAGAATGAAGAGGTAATGGCTGTAGTAGAAACAGAGTCTCTATCAACAATATATTGCATCTTGTCATGTTTGCAGAACTTTGCAAATGGAAATGGGCCTCTTCATATCACAGAAAGCTCCATGGTCATCTAATGTTCTCTCCCATCCAAGCAAGAATTCGTAATGCAAACGATTCATGCGTTTCCAAGGTCAGCAGGTAGCAACACTTGAGTTTTTTGAAAAAATAACGTTGCAAGAGATGTTCCGTAAGATAACACATCTGATCGGCATATTCAAAATTCGGACAATTATTCACGCTCTGCGGATTCCCACGCCACTGTTTTTGTAACGCTGGGACAAAATCTTTCAATGGTGCTGCCGCAGATTGTTTTTGTCCTCTATATTGTTTCACACCAAATGAACCACTCTTTTCTAATTTACCTATCATTTTACGTAGTCCATATGCGGTAAATTTACCAGATTTTATGCCCTTTAATATCCGAAATTTTCTGATAGCTGTTAGTGCATAGTCACCATTTTGATAAAAAATTACACCATGTGAACATGATCATTCTTTAACAAAGTCTAATTGAACCCCACCGGCAAACCGTTATTTGTCCTTTCAGTGCTCTTCATTCTTATCAAAGCTCTGACAGCGGGGCAAATATCACGTCTTAATTACACTCATGTCCATAAATTAAGGATAATTCAGAATCACACAGAAATTGAACTCTAAAATAAAAATTTCACCTGTAGAATTATCACACACATCTTGAAGAAGAATATGCAAATTACAGGAAACCACCAGATGTCGTGGATAGTACGTCACAATGACGAGATGTAAGAGAGGGTATATAAGGAATGGTGGCAAAGAAGTAAATTGTTCACAAGCGCTTTAAAAGCCTTTCAGTGCAATAACCGCATAGTTATGGCACAAAGGAAGCATTTGGATGATTTTTTACGTGGTAGAATTATCGGACGACTGGAATGTGGACGTACCATCTGGAAGTATCCGAGAACTTGGAATCCCAGAGTGTCATCTCCAGGCTTTGCAACGATTCCAAGATGATGGTAATGTGAGTAGATGTTACAGCACAGGTCGCCCCGAGTTACAACGCCGAATGAGGACCGGTATTTGGCAGTTACTGCCAAAAGAAACAGACGGAGCACAGCATCAGACCTATCTCGTCAGCTCTCTTCAGCTACCGTACGACAGTTTCAAGGCAGACCGTGTACAGACGCTTAGGCACATTGGTCTATATGCTCGTAGGCCTGTCAGATGTGTTCCCTTACCGCAACTCACTGTCGCCTGCGATTAACCTGGAGTAGAGAGCATGCATTGTGACACCGCAACAGTGGTCTTGTGTGATGTTTTCGACGAGTCCAGGTTTAGTTTGCAGTCTGATTCTCGCCGGACTTTCATATGGAGAGCGCCAGGTACCGTTACCACCAAGAGAACACCATTGAACGACACCGTTACGGTGGTGCAGGATGGCTCGTTTGGGAGGAATTATTCTTGGTTCCAGAACTGACCTGCATGTTCAGAGTGTAACGATGACAGGCCACATCTATCGGGATGTCATTCTGGAACAACATGACATTTGTTTCGCGGCGCCATGGGTGCTGAATTTCTGTTTATGGAGGACAACGCCCGTCCTCACCGTGCAAACATTGTAGACGAATGCTTCAATCGAGGATATCACCGTATGGATTGGCCAGCATACTCACCGGACTTGAATCCAATAGAGCATTGTGGGATATGCTTGGCCGACGAATTGCAGCCCGTCAACCCCTCCACCTGTCTACCGGAACTTCGGAGGGCATTGCTTGATGAGTGGTGTAATATTCCCAAGATCAGATTGATAATTTGATACTCAGCATGCGTAGGCGTTGTAAGGCTGTATTGCATCGTCCGGGAGACATACTCCGTATTAACCATCATACTAACCATGTTATACTGTTTTTTGTAAAAGGTTCTTTTTTGAAATTTGCTCCAGGGAGTAAAAATCGCAATTTTTATTAATTATGTCAAACATTAGCATCTTTTTTGCTCTTTACCTTTTGTTTAATAAATAGACTTTACAAATAAGTCAAATTTGTTTTGCTTCTGTCTCTTTCTTAGCCTGAATTTCATTAGCCTTAATTTATGGACATGAGTGTATTTCCATACCTCCATCTGACAGCGTTATCTATCGGAACATTTTGGAACTATTTTGTTTTACTTCAAAAAAAATTTCATGACCTTTACGACTGTTCTGGTAAAATATCAAGTCATTCTGTGATCAGTAGTTTTAAACTTAGAATGGTTTAAACTCGCAACTTTAATTATAATCCCCCTGTATAGCCATTTTGTTATAATCTCTAGCCAAGTGCACTATGACCAACAAACTATGATTAGTTTTTTCAAACAATGTGTGCTGATTAATTGGCTGAATGTTTATTAACATCGCCATGCGAGGGCTACAGGGACATATATAATTATTAGTCTCGTTCAAATGACGAGGATGACACCAGAATTGACATTCCACTCTGCAAATCTTCACACCACGTCAGTAGGAGGACTTTGAGTCTTGACAGATGAAACGTTCATCAGCTTCTCTGAGCGGTGTGCGGATATCAGGACTATAGAGCCTATATAACTTGACTGAAATAATACCATTTATCAGTAAGTGACCATGACCACTCGGCTAAAGTAGCCTAATCTGATGCACTGCTTTTGAGCAAACAATATAAAATATATCTTGTAGCATCTTTACTACAGGCTCTGCACAAGCTATGATGACGGTGCTTCTTGATCTTTTTATTACTTCTCCATTAATAGATTACTTGGAATTAGTTAGAATTATAAGTAATTTGAAAAATTATCTATTTAAGCCATTTTCTATCTAATTCTACTAAAAAAAGAATTCTATAATGAGAAAATTCTGTTTTAGAAACTATTTGATTTAAATAATTAATTCGTAAAAATAGAATTGATCAGTTCCCCTTGAACTTTAAAACGGTGTTATTGGTTTTATGACACTGTGTTGAAAATTGTGAGCGTTGTTAAAATTTTTTTCTTATTTCCAATGTCGGATTGCAAGACAACTGCAAACAAAATGAAAACAGAGAATATTGACATAAAAAACAAGAAACAAAACAAAAAGAACTAAGAAAAGAAACACATGTCTACTCATTATATAGTCTATAAATCACATATTTTGTGTCTGGCCTCCCAATATCTGCTCTACATAGATCCAGAGCTGAATACACGGCAGTGTACCAAATGAACGGCGTTCATTTCTTCACTGGGGTCGTCCAGTTTACAAAGGGGACTCTGGGCAATGCCTATCCTGTTTAGATGCTTGGATAGGCAATCGTGGCCAGTGGCAATTCGAAAATCGGCCACAGCTCTACCTCGTGGCCATTTTGGAATATGAAAGAATTTACTAAACCCCACTTTTTGATTATTCTTTTGGTTGAATTTCGACGAGATGTGTGTGGTTAAACTTATTACATACATTTGTTTGTAATTGTGTATAACTTTTATTGCTGTGCGATGCAGAGGTGATACTTATCTGAGCATAAAAACTTTTTTAACCCACTCTTATTGATAATAGTAACATAAAACTGATAATAGTACTAAAACATAGTAAAATTCTATAAAATCAATTTACTTGACACCTTTTGTGACAAATATGACTTAAAAATAATTGAGGATGAATTTGTCATGAAATTACCTTAAAAAACAATCTTCTTTATAAACAATCTGGCCAATGAATTATAATACTTTGAAATTTTCCTTTGAGTGCATGTTAAGGGTGATGTATGCAGATTTTTTATAGTGTGCGTTACACGTGGTTAGAATGTGACTATAAGTATGATATATGAGTCTTTTCACGATGATTGAAGTAAAATAAAAAAAACGACAGATATTTCCCCATTTAAATAAAAGGGCTTATTGTTCGTGCCCATTTAGCAAGGGCCTCGAATTCGAAGACAGAAAATCTCACTAGGTTTTCAAAAGAAGTCATATCAGTTTTTCAAAAGTAGGAATGAGAATCCAGAGCCCTTCTCTAGTAGATGTAACA